>PVJS01033293.1:0-22262 GCA_004027185.1 Glis glis | reverse complement strand
CTGAGCTCCCTCCTTGCAGGAGGAACAGGGAAGGAGAAGCCTACTCCACCTTCTGTACTGAGCTCCCTCCTTGCAGGAGGATCAAGGAAGGAGAAGCCTACTCCACCTTCTGTACTGAGCTCCCTCCATGCAGGAGGATCAGGGAAGGAGAAGCCTACTCCACCTTTGTCCTCAATAAACACTAATAGATTATGGCGTTGAATCAACCTGAACTATGAATGTCCTCAAAATGTGAAAGGGGGAATATCAGATGTTTTCTTTCTTTCTTTCTCCTTTCTTTCTTTCTTTCTTTCTTTCTTTCTTTCTTTCTTTTTTGATTTGTGTCAACCAATCAGTTAACTGATATACAAATAAATACAACCAAAATAAGAAAAAATGGGTTCTATTTTTATATGATAAAAGTTGGAACCTTAAAAATCAGTCAGTTGTATTTCGATCTTGGTCACATTGGAATCACTTGAGAAGCTTGTAAGGCAATACTGATGCCTGGGATACCATCCAAGACCACTTAAAATCTTGGATAGGAAGGGGTGGGACCTGGGCATTGCTATTTTATAAAAAGCTGCTCAGAGGGTTCTCTTGCATAGTCAAGATTGAGAATCATAGATCCAATCTAACCTTCTCATTTTTTACAAAATGCATCCTAGGGAGTTTTGGTGACTCATCTAAGGCTGTAATTAGTGAGAACTGGAGTAAAGAATCTGGCTTTCTACCTCAGTGTCCAGGGCTTCTTATTAAAAACAAAGCTTTTAGTTGGTTCACTTACTCCTCATAATTTTAGCATAGTTAAAGAATTTGCAAAAGCACTAGTCTCATGTAAGGAGACTTGGATTTTAATTTTGGCTCTGGTACTAGATGGTAAAGTCATTGGGAATTGTTTCCTTCTCCTTTAAAAACTAAAGGGTTAGAAAATATCATTTCCAAGGATTGTTTTGATCAGTAAACTGTATGCTTCTATAGTCTCAAATATATAGTGAGTTTAATTGCAGCTGCTGTTATTTATTTATTTATTTATGCAGTATTTGGGGATTGAATTCAGGGTCATTCTACCTCTGAGCTATGTTAGAAGTAAATTTTTCTGGCGTCATTAAAAAAGACACATAGTTGAAAGCAGCTCGGCAAGGCGAATTTTACTTTTTGCAAAAAGGGTTCCTATCACCAGGAAGGTCTGGCGTACAAGAACAACATGGAGGAAATTGCTGGGTGTTTTATCTTTAGCGCGGGGCTTCTGTGCTGTGTTTCTATTGGTGGGAACACAGCCTCACAATCTTTATGCCATTGGCTGAAGGGGATGCTGGGGGAGGGGTCAGCACTCACAATTTTTAGGAAATGCTATCTACAAAAATACAAGCACAGGTACACAAATACAGTTACACAAATGGCAGCTTTACAACATAGCACCCAAGTTAAGCCATTCCTTTTTTTGATAGAAAAGATCTATTTCTCACAATTCCCTCCTCTTTTATTATACATTATTGCTCTTTTCTTCAAACTTTATTAACATATGGCAACTCTTGCTTTTGAAGGTATTTAACAAGAGGTTATTTTATTAATAGCATCAACTGTTTAACTGTTTTCTGTATGATATCTAAGGTGTGGTTGATGACCCTCTGTTGATTTTAATATATATTGTTTACCCAATTTTTTTTTATTAATGGTGGACCACTAAAATATTAGTGTAAACCATGTAGCTACCTGGTTTTTAGCCTCAAATTTATTGGGACCACCCTTTGAAATCCTGGTTGAATTTTTATATGTGTGAGGGTTTAATGACCCACTAGAGGGTGCCTCGCTTTGGGTTCGAAATGCCAGGCTGAAAGGAATTGCCAATTGTACTAGAGTGTAAATTCCACTTCAATTGGCAGGTAAACTCTCAAGTAGCGGTCCTCCACAATACCACCAGACATTTGCTCGGGCTACCGCCAGCGTGGACTGATTATTTAGCTCCTCAAAGGACCAGCATTCACTGAAGCCTGTAACATTTCCCAAGAACAATGACTGTCCCTCCCACCTTGAAAGGCATGAGGTATAGTTAGTATTTGGGACTGGAGGTTCAACAGTTTAGGGGGCTCTTGCTTTGGACCCTGAGTCTCTGGGAACAGGAGGGATAGGGTCTTACAAGATTCCTTGCCCCATGCTAGATTGTCCTGAAAGAGGGCTATCATACATCTCATGCCCATTGGGTTTGGTACCACCTGAGTTTTTGACCTGCCTGGTTTGTTTGCCACACAAACATAATGGTCACCGTTGTTTAAGGTGCTGGCAGAATTTTTAATCCATTTCGACCAGGCATTTGTTTTCCCATATTCTGCCTTAACCTTTATCATCTGGTGAAATCCTTTATTTTTATTATAGTGCCTCGGGTTGAGGGGTTAACATTAGCAACCGAGGTTGAATTATTAACTAATCTAACAGCAAGCTTCCCCATGGGATTGCTTCCTGACATACCTGTCTGGAAGCTAGACCTACATTTAATGGAAAGAGCTGTCTTTCCTGTCTTGTGAGTTAGCAAGAGTGGATTATACTGTAAATTAGCACAGGTGTTATGGGAAACTCCTCCAGGCCTAGTTATTTTTTTTTAACCCTCTGTTAATTGGAACAGCTCTAAATGGTGGGGTTGTCCATCCTCCACCCTCCATGGTGGGTGGTATCCTTGGGACTTGCCCCAACTAGAGCAAGGGACTTGCTTTGGATTATTCTGCTTTATCGCTCAGGTTGGTTCTGGGCAGAGACACAGGATTTGACATGTATTAATCTTTGTAGTTATGGGTTTTTTTCCTATAGTTACATTAATAGTTAATTGGGCTGAATAAGGGTTACCCCAGATCCGGAAGTTTAACAGACAACAATCACAAAGATATACAAGAAAAACATAAAACTATTAGGGACAAAACAAATCCAGTTTGTATAATAATTGATGACACAAACAGATCTCTATTTGAATTTGACATAAACAAATTCCTATTTAAATTTGGCTTTATGTATATATATTATTAATAACACCCAATCTTTAATCAGAGTGGCATGATTTTGAAATGTTAAATGTCCAAGCACCTTTAATTATCTTTGATTAAAGATAGTTATAATACAATTTAGGAAAACAAATATAAACCTGAAAAAGGCTCTCATTACTAACCTTTTATAGCTGTCATTTGGAGGACACCAGTTTGGTAAAGTGTTACCTTAAGTTTTGTATTTTAGAAGATATTTAGGAAACATGAATATATTTAACTTGTAAAGGAGCCAGTAATAATTAACATTATAGTTATATGGAAGTTAACATATTAACTTAACCTTAACATAATCTTAACATACATTAATTTAACCATTGGAGTGAAATTTAGAATTTGTGGCTCAGCAAGATAACCATAATTACAAGTCTATGTAGGTTAACAGCATAGAATAAAATCAAAGAATAAATTTAGACTCTTTATAAGCTTAAAGAACAGCATTAATAATCAGAAATAAGCTTATTACTTGATAGACAGTTGTATCTCTCTTATAGAATAATAAGACACTTACACAGTCAAGGCAGACAAATGTAAACGAGGTCTTATTGATGGATTCTTGAATGGTACTAAACAGATGACAGAAGTTAAGTAACTCAAGGTATAAATATAATGCACATTGTATAAAGAGATCACTTAAAACCCATCAGCTAGTTTGTATGTATACATTTTTAGTTTTATAAGCTTTTTATAAAATATTTAGATGAACCTAGATACATAGTCCATTTAGCTTTCAGATACATATACATCTATGGTTACAGGTATGTTGTCAAATATAGTAACCCAAAGTTATGAACCCTGATTTTGCTAAAATGAAGCTTGCTAGGTAATCAAAGACAGCAAACACAAAAGATTATTTTTATAAAAACCTTTTGTAAATAAAAATTTTAAATAAATGTCACTAAGCAGAAAACCTCATTATTTTAAATATGAAAAACACAGGAGCAGGCCAGTGTCCTTAAAGACTGCTTTTGGCTAAAACTAGTGACAAGAAAGTAAGGCTTTTGATAACTCCCCCCTACTGAGGTAATCAAAGGAGGGCCTCTCCCGGCAGCTAAAAAAGAACCTCAACCAAGATGGCGTCACCCAGTAATCATATGTGATCTAAGATGGCACCACCCAGTCACGTGGGAACCAAGATGGCGTCACCCAGTAACCATGTGCAACCCAAGATGACGCCACCCAGTTCCAAACACGTGGAGCTAGGTGAAGCATCTGGCAGGAAAATTACCCTTGTTAGTAATCCTAAATAATATAATCTTAAACTGCCCCTGACATAAAAACACATTTAATAGACTCAAATATAGTCCTTTGCTGATATTAAGCCAAGATTACTTCATATTTAGCAGTTCGATGTTCAGCTTTTAACTTATTTATACACAATCTAGATTTATTTTTAAAGATAAGCCACTTAAAAAACATACTTACATTTACCTAATTTACCCATTTTAATAGCCAGTCAGCACTTTAAGTCATTATTTTAACAAAATAAAAATCCTAAAAACAAACAATGGACATTGTAATTTATTTATTTATTTATTTATTTATTTATTTATGCGGTACCGGGGATTGAACCCAGGGGCGTTCTACCTCCGTGCTACACCCCCGACCCTATTTTTTATATACTTTATTTTGAAACCGGGTCTCACGAAGTTGTGGAGGGCCTCACTAAGTAGAGAGAGAGAGAGAGAGAGAGTGAGAGTGAGAGAGAGAGCAAGAGCCAGAGAGAGCGAGAGCGAGAGCGAGAGAGAGAGCTGAGGCTGGCCGCGAACCCATATTCTCCGATCTGCGCCTCCCAAAGTACTGGGATTACAAGTGTGCGCCACCACGCCCGGCAACATTGTAATTTAAACGGACAATATAATATTAATTAGCTATCCTGGAAAATCTGTTAATCCCTTTTATAAAATTTTATTTTTATTTTACCAACAAACCTAAACCTATTTGTTAAAAACTTAAGCCACGTGAACAAAAAAAATATTTGGATCCATTTTTTTTAACCTATGAGCGCTTTATCTCTCCAATATTGTAACATTAGGCCTAAGGGACTACCAGAAGGAATTTTGTCCCTAATCTTGTATTTTAGGTACCCTTATATATATTCCCTGTAGAGACTCAACCTCTGCCCAGAAGTATCTTGTCTCTACCATCCCGGTAAAACTGAAGGTGTGTGCTCCCATCCGAATATTAAACCCCAAACCCCATTTTTCTGGGAGTTTTGGAACTCGGATGCCGTTTCCCCCTCTGGCCGGCCCCTCACAGGAACCTTTGGGATCCACGTTCGCTAAGCATCTCCAGACGCTCCCATTATTTCCACACAACCTTCCCCTCCGGGATATCCCAACCACCAAGGAAATACTTGGTCACCTCCCATGACACTTTTCTTCCCCTGGCCTGCATGCAGGATTACCTGGCTGCCATGGAGCAAGGGCACCTCTCTCCCGCATTGCCATCCTGCTTTCCGCGCTTGGGATCCATTTTCAGTCACAGAGAATGGTGGTGTTTCCTGTCCTGGGCCTGCCAGCAACTAGGCGACGGGACGCATCTCCCCAGAAAGGAACCTCCGCGATCCTCTGGATGATTGGTTTCCCCGTTTGGGCCACCAAATTGTTAGAAGTAAATTTTTATGGCGTCATTAAAAAAGACACATAGTTGAAAGCAGCTCGGCAAGGCGAATTTTACTTTTTGCAAAAAGGGTTCCTGTCACCAGCAAGATCTGGCATACAAGAACAACATGGAGGAAATTGCTGGGCGTTTTATCTTTAGCGCGGGGCTGCTGTGCTGTGTTTCTATTGGTGGGAACACAGCCTCACAATCTTTATGCCATTGGCTGAAGGGGATGCTGGGGGAGGGGTCAGCACTCACAATTTTTAGGAAATGCTATCTACAAAAATACAAGCACAGGTACACAAATACAGTTACACAAATGGCAGCTTTACAACATAGCACCCAAATTAAGCCATTCCTTTGATAGAAAAGATCTATTTCTCACAGCTACACACCCAGTCCTATTTTTTATTCTTTATTTTGAAACAGGGTCTCACTAAGTTGCGGAGGGCCTCACTAAGTAGCTGAGGCTGGCTGCCAACCTGTGATCCTCCTGTCTCAGCCTCCCAAATACTGGGATTACTAATTAAGGCATTCTAATTAACATATTTTAGGATATATTTCTGTTGAGGGATCTTTAATCATTAAAATCTTGATACTTCCTACCACAGTTTAAAATTATAATGAGTTAGCCAGGTGTGGTGGCACATTCCTTTAATCTCAATATAGGGAGGATCACAGGTTCAAGGCCAGCCTTAGCAACTTAGTAAGGCTCTCAGCAACTTAATGAGACCCTGTTTCCAAATTAAAAACAAAATAGGATTGGGGTTGTAGCTCTGAGGTAGAATGCTCCTGGGTTTAATTCCTACCAGTACACACACACACACACACAATTATAATGCCTTGAATATCTGAGTTTCATTAATTTGTCTTATTAACTAACTGTATATGTGGACACTAAGGACATATTTACATGATATCCCATATCAGGAAAAATGCTGCTAATTGAATTTTGTATCTTCATGTATGAGTATGTCCAAATATCTGAATAACTACTTGAGCCCTTTTAATTTAATCCAAGTGTTTCTCAATATATAAATGTAACTTGCCATAGAGTTGCTTTATCCAGTTATGTTCTTTTGGTTATTTTTGTGTTCATTTAGCTATTTTTTATGGTAATCAATTTAGTAAGTATTATTTGGAATTTAAGTTGGTCAGTTAAATCTACAGCTTCTGGGCCTAATATATTCCAGGGACTAAGCTATATACTTCCCCCTTTGCTGCCCCACGTAGCTCTGTCCCTGGCACTCAGGTGGTGCTTAATAAATTTTGGTTGGCTTAATTACTGTTTTGTACTCTGGTATTAAGAGTGTCCTTCTTACAAATATATCACAACTGGAATTTCCTTTTTGGCACTGTCTAGCAATGAATTACAATAGAAGCAAGAGGAATAAATAATAGGTTTATTTCAACAAGTGTTTCTACTAGGGTATAGGCTCTTCTATGTCTGTCCATTATTTTATGACTGGATAACTTTTTCCAGGCTTCTCCTTCCTGAATTAACCTCAGATGAGGCAGGAATCAAGATACTGCTATGTTTAGCCACATTGAGGGGAAATAAAAAAAGGTACACTCTCTTTAAGCAATCATGTTTCTTTCAACTTAAATTCTATTTAAAAAAGCATAGCACAACTAATTATTTTTAAAAATACTTTTATTGATACATTGTAATTATACATTATAATGAGATTCAAAGTGATACAAACTTATATATGCACACATCACTTGGTGTGTTTTCCTTAGTATCTCATCCCTCTCCCCTCTCCTCCCTCTTCATACATGTTAGTGAGGTTGGTAGTGATACCTTCATGTATGGACATAACCTTATTTGAACTTTTCCCTTTCTCAATCCTCATTTTTCTCTTTTCCTCATCCCTCCCTCAATCCCTTGCCACTATTATACTGGTCTCTTTCTTCATTTATCTGAAGTCCCTTTTGTTTCCTGTTTTTTTCTCTTGCTTCCACATATGAGAGAAAATATATGATCCTTGACTTCCTGAGACTGACTAATCTCATTTGGCATAATATTCTCAAGTTCAATCCCCAGTACCCCCCCCCCCCCCACACACACACAAATTCTCTAGTTTCATACATTTTCCTGCACGGAACTAGTTCTTTATGTCTCATTTGTCTTTCATTTTACATTGCCATTAACTTTCTACATATTGTAGCTCTTTTTTCTAGTGTAGATAAAAACTTCCATTTGAAGGTAAATATTAGATATGCTACTTTGTTTCTGTCACAAATCCCTATAGAGTTTATGTGCATGTCAAATGACAGCTGTGGTTTTGGAATAAAAATGTTAAAAATGAAACTCCTGTTCAGTGACTCAGGTTTGAAATAATGTCATGGGAGTTTTTACTGAATCTGGAATTTCTTAAGTACCATGATAATTGTTGATTATTATTTATTGTATATTGAGAGTTTGGTAGTATATAATATTAAAAAAGGCAAGCCAGGCATGGTGGCACACGCTTTTAATCCCAGTACTTTGGGAGGCGGAGACCAGAGGATCCGGGTTCGCGGCCAGCCTCAGCTCTCTCTCTCCCTGTCTCTATCTCTCTCTCTCTCTACCTAGTGAGGCCCTCCGCAACTTCATGAGACCCGGTTTCAAAATAAAGTATAAAAAAAATAGGGCCGGGGGTGTAGCGCAGAGGTAGAACGCCCCTGGGTTCAATCCCCAGTACCGCAAAAAAAAAAAAAGGCAGACTAATCAAAGTCTAGAGATCCAAATTCTAGGGATATAATATAAATACATTAAGTGAAAATTCAAGGTAGAGGTTACGTCTTACAGCTATGGGTCAGGGGTAGGGAGGGGCATGAAATAGGGGATAAATATACAGAGACTTCAACTATATTGATGGTTTCATTTACTGTGTAGTGGATGTATGAAATTTATTATGTTATTCTTTATGCCTTTGTGTAAGAAATATTTCATAATATTTTATTTATTTATTTATTTGTTTGTTTATTTATTTATTTATTTATTTATTTTGCAGTACTGAGGATTGAACCCAGGGGTGTTCTACCTCCGAGCTATACCCCAAGCCCTATTTTTTATTCTTTATTTTGAAACAGGGTCTCACTAAGCTGTGGAGGGCCTCATAGCCAGGAACCCAGATCTCAGCCTCCTGTCTCAGCCTCTCAATTACTGGGATTACAAGTATGTGCCACCACGCCTGACTCATAATATTTTTTAAATGTTAAACTGGATGATAATAGGTTGAATATGCAAATGCCTTAAGCATAATTTTTAAGCTTATTGGAGAGTGCTAATATGAATTGCCCATTGCAAATCTTTGCATAAATAAGTTTTCCAGTGAAATTTTAAAATAGTGGAATTATTTGTCAATAAAAGCAGAGTGTTTCAAGTCTAAAAGACAAGATGAAAGCAAAACTAGAGAAAAGTCATGCTTGCTAGGGAGTAAACAAAGAGGGTCAGGTGGCAAATGACCATTCAGCCATTCAGTGTCTTATAGTCATAATGTCAAAAATGAGCCAGCGGACACTACCAGGTCCTTGATACCAAAGACATCAGTGACAGTTGCCCAAGGCTTGGGGCTAGGAGGAAAGGGAAACTAAACAAAGACTAAACTTTTCAAAGGCAAGGCTTGCAGAGTTCACTTAAATCTTTGGGTTTTTTGTTAAGATGACCTGATTTAATCCTCTACCTGAGCATGTTGCTTTACATCAAGGATTAAATCAGTGCCCTTCAGTATGTGTGAATTCCATATCTTTTTGGAGTAGGAGTGACTCAGAAGCCAAGCTATAAATCTCAACCCAGTCTGTGCTGACAAATGTACTACGACAGAGCTCTTGAGGAGTCATCCAGCCTCACTAGTGACAAGATTCCAGGACATTCCAACTAATAAATCTTTGGGGAATAGACTTCCTTCTATGAAATTTGAGTTAAAATGCTTAAAAATTTTTCACATATCAGCAAAAGCATATAGGTATGTGCTATCAGATATGCGTGCATGTGTTAAAGACTTGGTCCTAGTGTGACACTGTTGGGAGATGGTGGAACCTTTAGGGGGTGGGGCCTACTAGAAGGTCCTTAGATCATTGGAGGCATGCCCTTGAAGGGGATCGTGGGACCTCAGCTCCTAGCACACGCACACACACACATACACACACACACACACACACATACTCACACTCTCTCTCTGTCTCTCTCTCTCTGTTCCCTGGCTCATGAGGAGAGCAGTTTTGCTTTGCCATACGTTCTTGCTGTGATGTGCTGTTCATCACAGGCTCAAAGCTACAGAGCCAACTGATCATGGACTATAACATCCAAAACCAAGCCAAAATAAACTTTTTTTCTTTAAGTTAATTGCCTCAGGTAGTTCATTATAGTGATGTTAGGTTGGTCAGCTTTCCACTACTTTGACAAATATCTGAGATAATCAGCTTAAAAAGAGAAACTGTTTATTTGGGTTCACAGTTTTAGAAGTTTCAGTCCATGGATGGTTGACCCTGCTGCTCTTGGCCTGGGGTGAATTAGTACATTGTGGTGAGGCAGTATGTCATGGCAGGACTGTGGGATGGAGGGAGTGCATCACCTCATAGTGGCTAGGAAGCAAAGAGAGAGGGAGAAGAAAGGGCTGGAGTTCCAATATCCCTAGCAAAAGCATGCTCTCAACAACCTAACTTTGTCTTATTAGGCCCACCTCTTAAAGGTTCCATAACCTCTTAATAGAGCCATAGGCTAGGAATTAAGCCTTAAACACATGGACCTTTGGGGGACATTCAAGATTCAAAGTATAGCAGATGGAAAAATGAGTAACACAGAAAATTGGTAACAGGGGTAGTTGTTGCTGTAACTAGCTGATGATGTGTAGGAACCTTTGACATTTATTTACAGGAGAAATTTGGAAGTGTTTGGAGGAGCAAGCTCAGAAAGCCTAAAATCCTCTAAGTGGAGCTTAACAGGTGATTCTGGTGACAGCTGCAAGACCAGAATGCTGATAGAACTGCAAACAACAAAGGCCACACTGATGACATTTCAGATGGAAATGAGATTCTACTGGGAATTGGCCATCCTTATTACTCCATGGCAAAAAAAAAAAAAAAAAATTGGTGCTTCTTGTTTCTGCCTTTATACTTTGGGGGAGGCCAAACTTAAAGGTAACAGAAAAAACTTACTATATGATAGAGAAAATTTCAAGGCAACAAAATATCCAGGCTGCAGCATAGGTATTACTGGCTGCTTTTATCTAAATCTACAGTGATAATCAAGAGCAAAGAGAAACAAAGTAGAATGATTTAAGAAACTCAGTTTTTTGATCCACAGCACGAAAAACAGGAAAAAAATATATAGGTTGGCCAGAAAAGAAATGCATGTAAAGGCATAGCCAATGAGGGTGTGATTGCTCAAGAGATTAGTGCAATTTTTTAAAAAGGCAAGTGCTTTTAAATCAGGATAATAGGAAAGATTCCTTGAAGGTATGTCAAAAATTGGCAAGGCTACAGGCTCAGAGTGTGAAAATACAAATATGTTTTGAAGACTTTTCGGGGCAGAACCATTCAAATAGAGAGCCTCAGGGTGCCCTGTGCACCCAGGACTGCCTCAGGATTTATTTCCCCAAGTTCAGCTGGGAAGACACTCTGAGGGTACTGCAGCCATGGTTCAAGTTGGCCCAGGTACAGGTACTAGCAGGAGACCCTGGAGACATTCATGCGATGGCTTTGTAGACATGTAAAATACAAGAGTTATGGCATTATGGCAACTTCCACCGAGATTTCAAAGAAAAGCCTCGGAGGCCAGCAGTGTTGAGGGGCCAGAGTCCCTACAAGCAGCACCCAATAGGGTGATGCATATTGGAGCTGCGGGTGGAGAGCCAAAACTGAAACAGAGACTCCAAAATGTAGAGGTGCCAGCAACATGCTGTGCTCCTCAGGGAAAACTGTAGCCAGCCAGCCGAGCCACACTAAGAGAGTGGCCATATTGGCTACACCCAGCAAATCTGTAGGGACTGGGCTGCTTGTGCCCTCCGGAGCCCACATGCTGCTGCAGTGTGCTCCCTGGATGTGGAGCTTTGTGGTTTAATGTTTACCCTTCTGGTTTTGGTCTTATTTTGGGCAGATCCTTCCTTACTATTTTCCTATTCTTCCCTTTTAAAATAGGGATGTTTGCCCTGTGCCTACCCCACCATTTTATCTTCAAAGTATGTAACTTTTGGTATTTATAGGGACTCACAATTGCCTTTAGTCTCAGAGGAGACTTTGAATTCACTTTTGAGCAATGATGAAGCAGTTAAAACTTTGGGAACTCTTGGGATAAAATAAGTATATTTTACATGATGAGGTGAATATAAACTTTGGGGGGAGGGCAGAAGGTTTGGGTCTGGATAACTGTTCCCCAAAGGTCCATGTCTTAAAGACTTGGTCTCTGTGGTGGCACTGTTACGAAGAGGTGGAACTTTTAGGAGGCAGGGCTCAGTGGGACCCTTAGGAGGCCCTTAGGTTGTTTGCGGCAGGCCCTTGAAGGGATTGCGAGATCCCCGCCTTGTTCTGTCTCTCAGTTTGCTCCCTGGCTCATGAGGTGAGCAGTTTTGCACCTCCAAGTGCTCCTGCCATGTCTTCCCACGGTGATGTGCTGCCTCACAGAGACCCACACAGTGGGACCAACCAGTGTGACTGAAAGCACCACAGCCCTGTGCCATCAGAAATACTTGGTTTTCATAAGTTAATTGGCTCAAGTATTTCATTATAGAAGTGAGGAGCTAACAGCATGTAACTTGAATGATAAAGCATTTTTGTACAATTGGCAGTTATTGATCAGAAGTGAGGGTAAAGTTGATCTCTGACAAAGACGGGAAGCCTTTCAAAGCCGTCTTCTTGCAACAGCCTCCTGTTGCTCCTATTTCCTTCAGCGCTGACCACCTTTTTAAATTTATTTTTCTTTTTTTAACCTTTATTGTCCAATTCCAACTTTATTTCTCACTGTTTTTCATCATAGAGGAAGAGCAAGTCTGATATTACTCACCATTAATTGATTGATTATTCTCTAGAGTCCATAGTGAGTTGAATGTTGCCCCTTCCCCTTTAAAAATACTTCTACCTGTGACTGTGACTTTATTTGGAAAAAGATCTTTGAAGCTATAATTCAGGTTAGGGTGATGGGATCATCCTGGATTATCTAAGTGGGCCCTGAATCCAATGACAGATGTCCTTATAAGGGACAGAAGAGGAAAAAGAGAAGAGAAGGACATGAGAAGGTGGAGGTGGGGATTGGAGTGATGCAATTCCGGGCAGCCTGAAGCCCTCAAAATGCAAGAGGCAAGGCAGGATTTCTCTCTAGAACCTCTGGATGGAACGTGGTCTTGATAACCCATTGATTTGGGGCTTTTGGCCTTCAGATCTATGAGAATAAATTTCTATTCTCTTAAGCTACCCAGTTTATGGTAATTTGTTAAGCCAGCCATGGAGAACTAACAGATTACATGAGATTCCTTGTTGATGTCAAGAATAATAGGTGTTGATCTTTTACCATTCTGGACCTTAGTTTCCTCATTTGTAAAATGATATAGATTGTATGACATCTAAGGCCTTTCCACCTGTATGAATCCTTTAGAAACAAATTTTTGTCAATTATAAACTGGGGAAATATAAACTGGGGAAAGGGAATCTGCCAGAGATGTATTAACATAAAAAGGCAGCCTTTTAGTAAAATGACTGGAAGTTCTTCTCTTCATCAAGGTAAGTAAAGAATAGCTTATCCCTATCCTCAGTAAGTACCAAACCAAACCAATCACAATACAAAACCTTACTAGATAACAAAACAAAAATTTAAAACCATACTAGGGCCAGGCACGGTGGCGCACGTTTGTAATCCCAGTGCTTGGGAGCCTGAGATAGGAGGATCGCAGGTTCCCAGCCAGCCTCAGCAACTAAGTGAGGCCCTCCCTCTGCAATTTAATGAGAACCTGTTTCAAAATTTAAAAAAGGAGGGTGGGGGCTCTGGGAGAGAGGACACCCCTGGGTTCAATCCCCAATATTACAAACAAAACAACCATACTACAAGATTGTGATCACATCAGCCTTCTTCTGTCTGGGTAAATTATCCCTTTTGTTGTTAACTTTCCTTAATAAGATAACATACTGAAATTTAAAAATAGTTTTTATTTTCACCATGTGTTTAACTCTATACATATTCCTGTGACTATAACTTTTACTCAGGTAAGCATCTCCCCAGAATTTAGCAATGTGTGCCTCATTGTGCCGTGGAATCCTTGTGACAGTGTAGTCCTTTAGTCTGTTCGTGTGGGGGGGGGTACTGAGGATTGAGCCCAGGGGCGATTTGCCTCTGGGCTACCCCTCCCCCAGCTCTATTTTATATTTTATTTTGAAACATGGTCTCACTAAGTTGCTTAGAGCCTTGCTAAGTTGCTAAGGCTGTCCTCGAACCTGCAGTCCTCTTGTCTCAGGCTCCCAAGTACTGGGATTATAGGCGTGCTCACCATATCTGGCTCAGATTTCTTTTAATAAAAGGAAAGTAAAAAGAAAGAATATCTTTTAAAAAATAGTCACTGTTGGACTCTATCTCAGTGGTAGAGCACTTGCCTAGCATGCATGAGGCCCTGAGTTTGATCCCTAGCACTAAAAAAAAAATTTACTGTTGAATCTATTATATATCAAATTTTCCTGGAACATTTCACATGTGGTTTGATTGATAATACTTTATTTGAACATTTTTCCATTTATTTGTCATTTACTATTATAAGAATAAAACTTTTCATAATAATTCCCTAATTTAAAGGATTTTCATTTCAAAGTAAGCATAATGTTAGACCAAGAACAAACAGTTCCTCTGACCCATAATTTAGAGAATCTGTCAATGAAGAAAGCACTGATATTATTTGAACAATAAGTTATGGGAATTGAGCTATTTAATGATATAAAATAGAAAGTATAAATTAGACCTTTGCCTAACTGATTATGTAGTTATTTCCCTAGTGTCCTTTTATAACTTCTTACTACAAAGAAGTTAATTTGGAAGAGAGTAACTAGTCTTAGGTAACATGTAGATCTTTATTACAGTTTAACATGCATATCTATCCAGAGGAACTCCAGGATACCTCAGGCTGCCTCTGTCCGTGTGTGTAGATAAGGGGGCATTGAGCATTATGGGTCTTCTGGAGAGGAATTTGGTCTGTTTTCATCTCCCTGGACCTTAATTCAGAGGTCCTACTACCCACTTCCTCCAAATGAAAACTGCTGTTCTCTATACACTAGCGAGTTATAACATTCACATCCATGACCTAAAATACTTTTTGGACTCCTAAAACTTTGTGTCCCCTTTAGACCTCTCTCCTGTATTCTAGGTGCCTGTTCTATTGCCTATTAGATGACTACATATGGCTATCCCACAGGTGTTTCAAATTCAACACATAGAAGACTGCACACTTATCTATCCCTCTTCCAAAACTCACTTCCTTTAGAATCCTCTGTGTGTGTGTGTGTGGGGGGGGTGATGGGGATGGAACCCAGGTCATTATATCTCTGAGCTTCACCCCAGACCTATTTTTATTTTGAAACAGAGTGTCACTAAGTTGTTGAGAGGCTTGCTAAGTTGCTGAGGCTGGTGTTGAACCTGTGATCCTCCTCTCAAGTATTGGGATTACAGGCATGTGCTGCCATGCAAGGCTCTTAGAATCCTTTTTAAAAACAACTTTATTGAAAATAAAGAGCATGTGTTTAAAGAGCACAATCTGATAAGTTTCAACATGCATGTGTACTCCTGAAAATAACACCAAATCAAGATAGTGAATATCCTCCACTCCCAAGTTTCGTCATTTGCATTCTCTACCTTCCCTCCCTCCTGAGCCACTGTTCTTCTTTCCCACCCTCAGCTGTAGTCACCAGTCTGCTTTCTGTTACTGTATATTAGTTTGAATTTTCTAGAGTACAGGTTGGCAAACTATAGTCTGTGAGCCAAATCTGGCCAGCTGACATTTTTTTTTGTGTGTGTGGTACTGGGGATTGAACCCAGGGGCATTCTACCTCTGGGCTACACCCCCAGCCCTATTTTTTATTCTTTATTTTGGAACTGGGTCTCACTAAGTTGTGGAGGGCCACACCAGCTGCCATTTCTATAAAGTTTTACTAGATCATCTCTACTCAGTCATTTATGTATTATCTATGGCTGCTTTCGCACTACAGTGGCAGTTAAGTATTTGTTATAGAGACCTTATGGTCCACAAAACTTACATATTTACTATCTGGCCCTTTACAGAAAAGGCTGACTAATAGCTGTTCTACAGTTTTATGTAACTTGAACCACACAACATGTATTTCTTGTTTCGGTCTGGCTTCTTTCACTTATCATAATTATTTTGAAATTTCTATATGGTTTGCATTTATCAATAACTAATTTCTTTTTATTGTTGAGCATTATTACATTGTGTGGGTATACCACAGTTTTATTTGTTCACCTTGAATTACAGGCATGCGCCACCACACCCGGCTGCTTCAAATATTTTTAATCTCTGTATTTAGGAGCATAAATACTTAAAATTGTGTTGTCCTCTTAATTAATTGACCCATGATCATTATGAAATGAACTTTTAAAAATCCCAGGTAGTATTTTTTGTAGTGAAATTTATTTGATCTGATATTAATATAGCTACCTTTGTTTTTTTATTAATGTTTATTTTTCTACATTTCTTTTTACCTATTTGTGTTTTTCTTTTTTCTTTTGGTATTGGGGATTGAACCCATGGGAATTTTACCTCCAACCTATACCCCCAGCACTTTTTATTTTTTATTTGAAATAGGGCCTCACTGAGTTGCTGAGAGTCTCATTACATTGCTGAGGCTAGCCTTGAACCTGCGATCCTGTCAGCTTGGCAAGTACTGGGATTACAGGCATGTGCCACCATGCCTGGCTATATTTTTCTATTTGAAACATATATTTTTAGGCAACATAGAGTTTGGTCTTTTTTTAATCCAATTTGACAATCTTTTTTCTTTTAATCTGGTGTTTGAACCATTTATACTTAGTGTGACTGTGGGTATACTTACGTTTAAAACTGTCATCTGGTTATTTTCCCTCTCTTTTTTCTGGTTTTCTTTTTACTTTTTTTTATACCTTCTTTTGAATCAATCAAGGGTTTTAGTATTCTATTTTATCTTCTTTGTTGGCCAGTTAGCCATAAATCTTTGTTTTGTTATTTTAGAGTGTTATATTACTTGGATCTGGGATGTCCCCCAAAGTCTAGTGTGTTTAGAGGTTGGGCTTTTGAGAAGCAATAGAATCATAAAGGCTCAGACCTCACGAGTGGATTAATACACTGATGGCTGATGGACTCTTGCGAGGTGGGACCTACCTTGCTGGAGGAAATGGGTCACTGGGGGTGTGCCCTGGAAAGGTTTATCGTCACTCTACGACCTTTCTCCCCCTGCCCTTTCTGCTTCCTGGCTGCCATGAGCTGAGCAGCTTTCCCCCTCCACACCCTTCTGCTATGATGTTCTGTCTCATCTCAGTCCAAGAGCAATGGAGCTGGCCAATCATGAACTGAAACCTCTGAAACTGTGAGCCAAAATATATTTTCCTCTTTTTTTTGTGGTATTGAGGACTGAACTCAGGAGCATTCTACCTCTGAGCTGCATCCACAGCCCTATTTTTTTTTTTATTTTGAAACAGGGTCTCACTAGGTTGATGAGAGTCTACTTGCTGAGACTGTCCTTGAACCTACGATCC
This sequence comes from Glis glis, assembly GCA_004027185.1. Lineage (NCBI taxonomy): Eukaryota > Metazoa > Chordata > Mammalia > Rodentia > Gliridae > Glis > Glis glis. Next base: position 4,943 of record PVJS01033293.1, on the reverse strand, counting down.
TCCTGTCTCAGCCTCCCAAGTACTGGGATTACAGGCGTGTGTCACCACGCCTGGCTTCCGCTTTTGTTATTGTCAGGTATTTTGGTCACAGTGGTGAAAAGCTGATTAACACAGCGTGGTTGGTTTAGGCTTTAAAGTATTAAACGTATCATGGCCTACCTTCAAATGATATTCTACAACATTTGCATATAGTTAAAAAAGTACCTAGTGATAGTGTACTTCAGTTTCTCCCTTTCTGGTCTTTTTGCTATTGTTATATATATTACTTTTACATATATTATAAATTCCAGAATACATTTTTTTGTTAATTTACTTAGTAATTTACTTTTTTTGTGTGTGTGGTACTGGGGATTGAACTCAGGATCATTCTAGCTCTGAGCTATACCCTCAGCCCTATTTTAAATTTTATTTGGAAACAGGGTCTCACTAAGTTGTGGGGGGCCTCGCTAAGTTGCTGAGGGTGGCCTCCAACCTGCGATCCTCCTGTCTCAGCCTCCCAAGTACTGGGATTATAAGCATGAGCTACCATACCTGGCCAGTAATCTACTGGTATTGAGGTTTAAATAATAAGAGCAAAATTCTACACATTTATCCATATAGTTTCCATTTCCTTGGATCTTCATTCCTTTGTATAGATCCAAATTTTTATCTGGTCTAATTTTCCTTCTGCCAGACAGAATTTCTTTTAATTTTTGTTGTTGTTTGTTCATTTGTTTGTTGTAATACAGGTCTTCTGGTAATTAATTCAGCTTTTGTATGTTTGAAAATATTTTTATTTAGACTTTGCTCTTGAAATATATTTTCTCTGGCTATAACATTCTACATTGACAATACTAAAAAAAAATATTCCACTGTTTCATTGATTTTTTTTTTTTGTAGTACTGGGGATTGAACCCAGGGGCATTCTACCTCCAAGCTATATCTCCAGCCCTATTTTTTATTCTTTGTTTTTTGAAACAGGGTCTCACTAAGTTGCAGAGGACCTCACTAACTAGCTGAGGCTGGCTACAAACCTGTGATCCTCCTGTCTCAGCCTCTCAAGTACTGGGATTACGTGTACCACCACTCATTGAGATTTTTTTGAGAATTCCTCTGTCATTCCTATTTTTATTCCTCTGTATGTCTTTTTTCAGCAGTAAAGTAAATTAATTACAGTGATTAAATCTCACAAACACAACGTTGAGTAACAAAATTTCAAGTCACAGAATCAATAAGAATTGTTTAATTTCTATAAAGTTTAAAATATGGAAAAGTAAAATTATCTTTTTTAAAAAGAATATATATAACTGATAAATAATGAAAACCAAAGGAATAAGAGGAACAAAATTCAGGATAATGATTACCTCTGGAGGAAGGGCATATGATTATAGATAAATAGTTGCATAGTACTAGAGGTATTATGCTGACTGTGTCTATTTGTCAGTGTAAAAATATTTTTGAGCAAAATTTTAGCATCTTTAGAGGTTCTTTCTCTGGGAAAATTCCTTGTACCTTCTTCCTGGAATAGTCTTTGTCCAGTTCTTGTTAATTTTATATGTCTCAGCTTAAATCTTTCTCTCTGAGAAATGCTGTCTTTAACTGGAAAGTGATTTTTAAAATTTTATTGGTGCATTATTGTAATCATACATCTTGATGAAGTTCAAGGTGGTAGAAGCATACATGCACACAGCACTCATTTAGCCCTCCCCCAATTCCAACCCCATTCCCTCACCCTTCCCTCCTTCCCATGCTCAGCACAGTGATTGACTTTGATAAGTTTGTATATGAGCATCATGTCCATTGAGGTGTTTCCCTCTTCCCCTCTCCCATCTCCCTCAGTTAGGTCGCCTTCTTCACTCATCTAAGGTTTCTCCTTTGTCTGGAGTCCCTCCTATGTCCTGTTTTCTACCTAGTTTCTGCATATTAGGGAGAACACCCGACTTTTCACTTTTTGTGACTGACTAATCTAACTTAACATAATGGTCTCCAGTTCCATCCATTTCCCTGAATGACATAATTTTGTTCTTCTTTATGGCTGCATAAAAATTCCATTGTGTACATATCTCATAGTTTTGTAATCCATTCATCTGTTGATAGACATCTTGGCTGGTTCCATAGTTTGGCAGTTGTGAATCATGCAGCTATAAATATAGATTTTCATTCATTACTCTGGTAGTTTGGTTTCCATTCTTTTGGGTCGATACCCAGGAGTGGCATTGCTGGGTCATATGGTAGGTTCATTCACATTCTTCTGAAGATCCTCCACACTGTTTTTCAAAGTGGTTGCACTAATTTGCAATACCACCAACAGTGTATTAGGATTCCTACTTCTTTACATCCTCACCAGCATTTGTTGTTGTTGTTTTTTAATTGGTTCATTGTAATCTTAACAACTTGATGGGCTTCAGGGTGGTAGGAGTATACATGCACACCACAGTCAATTAGCCCTCCCCTAATTCCCACCCCCATTCCCTCCCCCTTCCCTCTTTCTCATGCTCAGCATATTAGTGGACTTTCGTATACTTGCATATGTACACCCTATGCATTAGGGTGTTTCCCTCTTCCTCCCTCCCATCCCCTCTGTTAGTTCTTCTTCTTTGCTCACATGAGGTTTTCTCCATCTTTGGAGTCCCTCCTATGCCCTATTCTACCTAGCTTCTGCATATTAGGGAGAGCATCTGACTTTTCACTTTTTGTGACTGACTAATCTCACTAAGCCTAATGTTCTCTAATTCCACCCACTTTCCTGCGAATAACGTAATTTTGTTCTTGATGACTGCCTAAAATTCCATTGTGTACATATCCCATAGTTTTATAATCCATTCATCTGTTGATGGGCATCTTGGCTGGTTCCACAGTTTGGCAATTGTGAATTGTGCAGCTATAAACATAGATACGCATGCATTAATCTGGTAATTTGGTTTCCATTCTTTTGGGTAAATACCTAGAAGTGGTATTGCTGGATCATAAGGTAGGTTCATTCCCAGCCTTCTGAGGATCCTCCACACTGTTTTCCAAAGTGGTTGCACTAATTTGCACTAATTTCCACCAACAGTGTATTAGGGTTCCTACTTCTCCACATCCTCACCAGCATTTGTTGTTGTTAGTGTTTTTAATGATTGCCATTCTAATTGGGGTTAGGTGAAATCTCAGGGTAGTTTTGATTTGCATCTCTCTGATTGCTAATGATGCTGAACATTTTTTCATACACTTATTGGCCATTTGTATCTCTTCTTTTGTGAAGTGTCTATTTAATTCACTTGCCCATTTTTTGATTGGGTTGTTTGTGTTTTTTAGTAGTGAGTTTCTTGAGTTCTCTGTGTATTCTAGATATTAGTCCTCTATCAGAGGAGTAGCTGGCAAAAATCTTCTCCCATTCTGTCAGCTCTCTGTTGAGGTTCCTGATAGTTTCCTTTGCTGCTCAGAAGCTCTTCAGTTTAATGCAGGCCCACTACTGATTCTCTTTTTAACATCTTGTGCCTTTGGGATCTTGTTGAGGAAGTTTTTGCGTATGCCTTTGTGTTGAAGAGTTGGACCTATGCCCTCTTCAAGCAGCTGCAAGGTCTCTGGTCTAATTTCCAGGTCTTTGATCCATCTTGAATTGACTCTTGTGCAGAGTGAGAAAGTGGGGTTTATTTCCATTTTTCTGCATGTGGTTAACCAGTTTTGCAAACACCATTTGTTGAAGAGGCTATCTTTTTTCCAGTGTATATTTTTGGTCTTTTGTCAAAAATCAATTGGCTGTAAGTGTGTGGATTTGTTTCTGAGTCTTCTATTCTGCTCCATTGGTCTATGTGTCTGCTTTTGTGCCAATACCATGCTGTTTTTATTACTATGGCTTTGTAGTATAGTTTGAAGTCAGGTATTGTGATGCCTCCTGCATGATTCTTGTTGCTGAGAACTACTTTGGCTATTCTGGTTTTTTTGTTGTTCCAAATGAATTTAAGGACTGATTTTTCTATGTCCGTGAAGAATGACCTTGGTAATTTAATGGGTATTGCATTGAATCTGTAGGTCACTTTTGGAAGAATGGCCATTTTGATGATATTTATTCTGCCTTTCATAGATCATGGGAGGTCTTTCCATCTTCTAAGATCTTCTTCAATTTCTTTTTTCAATGTTTTATAGTTTTCCTTGTAGAGGTCTTTTACCTCCTTGGTTAGATTTATTCTTATGTATTTTAATGTTTGGGGGGATATCGTGAGTGGAAATGTTTTCTGGATTTCATTTTCATTGGATTTGTGGTTGGCATATAGAAAAGCTTCTAATTTTTTAAGATTGATTTTGTATCCAGATACTTTGCTGAATTTGTTGATCAGTTCCATAAGCCTTTTGGTTGAGTTTATTGGGTCTTCTAAGTATAACATCATGTCATCTGCAAATACAGATAGTTTCATTTCTTCTTATCCTATTTGCACTCCTTTGATTTCCTTCTCTTGCCTTATTGCTCTGGCTAGAGTCTCAAGTACTATATTGAAAAGGAGTGGTGACAGCAGACATCTTTGTCTTGTTCCTGTTTTTAAGGGGAACTCTCGATGTTTTTCCCCATTCAACATGATGTTGGCTGTGGGCCTGTTGCATATTGCCTTTATGATGTTGAGGTATGTTCCTTCTCTTCCGATTCGCTGCATTGTTCTTATCATGAATGGGCATTGGATTTTGTGAAATGCTTTTTCAGCATCTCTTGAAATGATCATGTGATTTTTGTCTTTAGTTCTTTTTATGTGGTGGATTACATGGGTTGTTTTTCGTATGTTGAACCAGCCTTGCATCCCTGGGATGAACCCGACTTGGTCATGATGTATGGTTTTCATGATACGGCTTTGAATGCGCATTGCTAGTATTTTGTTTAGAAGTTGTGTGTCTAAGTTCATCAACGATATAGGTCTGTTGGTTTCCTTAGCCGTCTTTATTTGGTTTTGGTATTAATGTGATGTTGGCTTCATAGAATGTATTTGGGAGAG
>PVJS01033292.1:0-22262 GCA_004027185.1 Glis glis | reverse complement strand
AAAAAAAAAAAAAAAAAAAAAAAAAAAAAAAACCTCTTATGAAGCATGAAGGTGCTTTGAAAAGTAGAAAATGTCATAAAATATAAATAATTTTGTATAAGCCAGAGACAAACATGTATCATCATATCATCAATTTTTAGTAAGATCAGTGACCGCCTGGATGAAGAACCGTTCTAGTCCTTGGCGAGGGAGCAGAAGCTGGTGACAGAATGAAGAAATCGCCACCTTCGCTACTGACTGGGACATCTGGAAATATCCCTGAGCTCCCTGAAGATGTGCGCAATGGGTTTTAATTGCTGAACTCTAGGATAAGTTGATAGTAGTTTCCTGGGGCAACAGATGATTCTGTTGGCCATTTGGGGATCAAACTGAGAATAAAGGCAGCCGCCTTTGGCAGCTTCAGGAAGATTCCCACTGTCTCTTCTCACCTGTACTCTGAGAGCAGGAAGGGACTGGCAAAGGCCGCAGCCCCTTCCCTGGTCCCATTCTCCCTGCTGCCTCTCCAGGCTTCAGGACAAGTGAAAAGCCAGGGTGGCTTTTGATGGAATTGTGAGAAGGAAGCTGTCAAGGGCACGTAGCCTCAGACCCAATGGTGTACTGAGGAGCCCCTGTGCAGAGGGGCAGTCGGAAGTCTCCAGCCCTGTCCTCTCTGTGTGTCTCTGGGACCACCCAGGAAGACCCCATCCCTGTGCTCTAGAGCCCTCTAACTTCACAGATAATTATTAGTGTCTTAGGCACCTTTCTCCTGGGAACATGTCCAACATCCAATCTATCCTCACTACTTTGAACTAATCCTCTTCTCTGCTATTATCTTGGGCAGTTCACAAGTGACAATGCGTGCTATGTGTTATACATGTAGTACTGGCAACATACAGCTGGCTCTTCATATTTGTGGGTTCGATCAAATGGGGTTTTGGGGGGTACTGGGGATTGAACCCAGGGGTCTCCTACCTCTGAGTTAGACCCCCCACACCCTATTGTATTTTTCATTTTGAAACAAGTTCTCACTGAGTTGCTGAGGGTCTTGCTAAGTTGTTGAAGCTGATTTTGAACCTGCAATCCTCCTGTCTCAGCCTCCCAGGTACTGGGACACTAACACATCATTTCCAAAGGACTTTCTACCGTAGTGTTTCTCGAGCTTTGGCTATTTGAGCACAATTTTTCCAGGGTTTGGCCATACATGCATCTATATGTGTTGTCATTTACTAGATATTTTTCTTTCAGTAGTCCCCTCTTTAAAAGTTATATACATACCAGGTGCTACATGCATATATATTTTTATCACACTAAAACTCAAAATGATGTGTGCCTACAATGCACCAATAAAAGTATATTTTAAAATAAAGTTAGCCAGGCATGGTGGCGCACACCTGTAATCCCAGTACTTCGGAGGCTATGACAGGAGGAGTGCAGGTTTGAAGCCAGCCTCTGTAATTTAGCAAAGCCCTCAGCAACTTAGAGAGACCCTGTTTCAAAATAAAATAGGACTGGGGGGATGTAGCTTGGAAGTAGAATGCCCCTGGGTTCAATCCTCAGTATCAAAAAAAAGTTATATACCTTATAAATTTATGTGTTTAGATATATTATATTTAATATGTATCATAATTAAGAGACATTATATTTATTCCAAAAATAGAAACCCTTTATGGATCACTTGTCATAATTAGAACAAAGCCCTGAAGATACATATAATGAAAATGAAGGAGTATTATTTGCTGTCTTCATATAGTTACCTGCCTAATGAGCTGAGCCTCAGGCCTCCTCTTCCATTTTTCAGAAGGAAAATTAGCCAGGGCTAGAAAAACATTGGTAGTGTCACACTAAGGCTCTCTCCTCAAGACAGCCAGAAGAACTGGCACAGAATTAAGTAAGGAAGAGCTTTCTGCTTGGGTCATCCAATGGAATGCCATGTCGGTCTACCACCTAAGATGATCTCCAGTAACACCAGGAACAGCATCCTACATAGAGAGACCTGCTCTTCATCTCTCTGACTCCAGATATATGTGTGGGGGACTTGCTGCAGCCAAATGCATTCGTAGAGCAAAGCCAGGACCTCTGGGGCCAGGGAGTGTGCCCCAGGCTTGGCCCAGAGCCTGGCCCACAGCAGCTGATAGGGAACACTTGCCAGATGGAAAAACAAAAGATGCTACCTGATGAAGTGTCGCCTGGGACGTCTCCACTTACCCCTACCCACTGCACTGCTCCTCATCTGTTTATCAGACTGCCTGAAGGGAAGATCAAAAACACTCAATGAATGAAATGTTGACATGTTTTCTGATTTCTCTCTCTTTCTTTTTTTCTTTCTTTCTTTCTTTCCTGTGTGCATATGGTACTGGGGATTAAACCCAGGGGCATTTTACCTCTGAACTACACCTCTGGTCCTTTTTATTTTGAAACAGAGTCTTGATAAGTTGCTAAGGGTCTCACTAAGTTGCTACTGCTGGCCTCCAACCTGTAATCCTCCTGTCTCAGCCTCCCAAGTACTGGGATTACAGATGTGTGCCACCACACCCAGTTGCACCCACATTTTTTATGCATCCATCATCTCTCCTATATCTGATCAAAGACTATAGCATCCAGAAGATACATCAGCAGGAAGAAGGACCTTGAGAGTGGTATGTCCTAGAGGTTGTGACCTCTCAAGTAAAGCATTGAAGGAGGAAGGTGCAAACTTAAGGATCATGTATGTTATAGTTAGATATAGAATGCCCCTGAAGAGCTCACTTATTAATTTTCAGGGTTGATATAGTTAAGTCATGAGGGTTGTAATCTCATCAGTAGATAAACCCATTGCAATGGATTTATTTGGGTGGTAATCTAGCCCCGTGGGGTGTGGCTGGAGAAGGTAGGTCCCTGAGGGCGTGGCCTTAGGGATTGTGCTTGTGTCTTTGAATCCCCTTGCTTGCTTGCTCTCTCTGCTTCCAGCCTCTGTGATGTGAGGAGCAGAACCCGTGTGTTCTCTTTCTCTCTATCTCTGCTTCCTGCTGTCATGCCCTGAGCTTCAGACCCTGGCATAACATGGACTGAACCTGGAATCTCCAAAAACACTGTGAGGAAATAAATCTTTCTTCCTCTAAGTTATGTGGTCAGGTTTACTGAGAATGTTGACTGAGACAGAAATTGGTACCAGGAGTGGGGTAATGCTTTCACCAGGAAGCACAATGACTCCACTAAACTGGAAGTTAAGACTTCCCCCTGACCACTTTGGGCTCCTCGTGCCTCTGAGTCAACAGGCTAAGAAAGGAATTATGGCATTGGTAGGGGTGATTGATCCAGATTACCAAGGGGAAATTGGACTATTACTTCGCAATGGAGATAAGGAGAAGCATAACTGGGAAGAAAGAGATCCCTTAGAGCAGCTCCTAGTACTACCATGTCTGGTTATTAAGGTAAATGGAAAACTGCAACAACCTAGTCCAGGCAGGATGACAAATGTCTCAGACCCTCCAGGAATGAAGGTGTGGGTCAGCCCTCCAGGTAAAGAACCTAGACCTGCTGAAGTACTTACTGAAGGCAGAGAGAATACAGAATGGGTAGTAAAGAAGGTAGTTATAAGTACCAACTATGGCCACAAGACCAGTTACAAAAACAAGGATTATAATTCTATGAGTATTTCTTTCCTATTTTTTAAGAATGTGTGTGTGTGTGTGTGTGTGTGTACACAAACATATATATTTACATAGATTAAGCAGATATCTCTGTTTTCTCTCCTCCCTTATTCCTCTACTATGTAACATAATGTTGATGGACTTAATATCAGTACTTAAGTGTTGTTAAATCTACATTATATTATCTAAGTATTAGGAGTAAGCATCACTCAGAAAATGTTGACTCCTATTCAGGGGAAGAAACTGGTATATTTTCAGTTGTATGCAGGATAGTTATATCATGTTAGCCAAGATTTTGACATTGTTATTGCATATATTTGAAGATTAATATGATTTAAAGAGACAGGGCTGGGAGTCAACTTGACAAGGGGTGTACTAATAATGGTTCATCTGGATTGTCAACTTGACTGGATTATGAAACACCTGTGGTTATGTGACATTAGGTGTGTTGATGAGTGGCTTATGTAATAGCAGATTAAAGGGGAAGTCCTACCCTGAATGTGGGCAGCACTGTTCTGATAGACGCAGGACCTGGATAAAATAAAGGAGAAAACTGTGTGAATTCATGTGTCGTTCTTCCTGAGAAAAGTGCGTCTGCTGTGGCCTGGTATATCAGCCTTCAGCCCTTCTGCACTTTGAAATGGACTTTCACCATTGTTTCTCCAGAGATTCCTGGCCTTCCCGTCTTGGACTGGGACTGCATTATAGGCCGCTCTAATCATGAGATTCCAGCCCTTGGACCACTTGGCCAGCTGCTGACTCCTCTGGCTCTTCACATGCAGGTGGCCCCTTGGGACTACGCTGCTTTGGACTGTAAGCTGATTTCATAAATTCCCTTTTACCATATACACATCCTGTGAGTTCTTACCATATACTTATCTAGTGAACCCAAATTCAAGCTTGCAGGTAGATTCTTTCTCAGAGCTTTCAGAAAAGAACAACCCTGAAGACACTTTGCTTTTAATCTTGTGATACCCAGAGAGGAGGAACCAGTTGAGTGACACTGAGCCCAGACTTGACCCACCAAGCCACAAAGTTAGATGTGCACAGCAGCAATCCATCATCAAATGGAAGTGGTACATACGTGCACAGACCCAAGCGGGTCCTGGAGGCACAAGGAAGTTACATGAAGAAGTGGCCCAAATGCCCATGGGTCCTACTCCTGCCACTATGCCTTCTGTCCCCTAGTATGAACCTATGGCCTCATGAGGTGTACCATATGATCAGTTGACAGAGGAAGAGAAAACTCAGGCCTGGTTTACAGATGGTTCTGCATTATATGCAGGTACTACCCCCAAATGGACAGCTGCAGTACTATAGCCCCTCTCTGGGACATCACACAATCACACATCCAAAGGAAGTGAGTGTGTGTGTTGGGGGAGGTATGTGTGTGTGTGCATGGGTGCATGGGTGCACTCACGCACACAAGAGAGAGACAGACAGACAGAGAAGGCTAGGCCAGGGAAATGGGGGAAATTCTATGTCCATCTAGATAAGCAACTCAACTAGAAGAAAGCCTGCAAACACTGTGAAAGTTGCTGTCCAAAATACAGTTTGACCACAATGTATTATTATAGATAGAAAGTGGGTACAAAGATAATCCACAAAGCTTATCAGGATAATAAATTAACTTTTGTTGAAATGAAGAGGATAAAAAAATACCAGCAAGAAATCTATGTGGACAAATAAATGCTAAGATGAAGCAAAATGGAAATGAAGATTTTTTTAAATGTCCTTCTTCTAAAGATTATTTACTACTAGAATTGAATTAAAACCCATTTGAAAATTAGTATTTCAGGAGAGAACAGGCCCTGATCAAAACAAGACAGGATTATCTAGATGAGCTACAGATTTCACAGGAACTAAAAATGCCCTATTAGGATTAAAATGCCCTTGTAGGCAGGGAAGAGCAGCCATGCCACTGGAAAGTAACGAAAATAGTCATTTGTCAAACAAATCTGAAGAACTCCCCCAACATTTGAATAAAGGAGACTAAGAATAAGTTTTTAATTAAAACTAAGATTGTGAATATAGAGGAAAGAAATTTCTAACCTAAGTCCCATGTGTGTTTATGACTGTGTTCATCCCAGTTTCCGATCCTCCCTGTGTTGGGAGCCCCTGGCCCCTCACACCCTCGGTCCCTTGCTCAGTAGGTGACTCAGGGCCTTCTCTCCTAACACCTCCATTAACTGGGGTCTCGCATGATGAGCATGGTGGGCATGGCCTCCATCAGCCCCTCTGTGCCTGATGCCAGGCCGCTCTCAGCAGCCAGCCAGGCCAGGTCCCCTAGACCCCAGAAGCACCTACCTGCCTCCTACCCTTAGAATTCCAGGAAGCACCTTGCTTCTGAGCACAGGATGTGGATCCCCCAGTGGCTGCTGGAAGGGGCAGAGAGTCAGAACCTGGAAATGAGGGAAAGTTAAGACCCCAAGGGGGAACTGTGAAAGACAAGAACATGTAAGAAACAACAGATCAGTTCCTCTTCTTCTGCCCCCAAGGATGGTTCCAAGGTGGGATGGCTGTACTGCATGTCTCTGGAAAATGTACTCAGAACCAGGGTATCGGCTGTGGGACATGAGCTATGACCAGCTCCATAATCCCCACACTTAGATTTGCTTTCTTTCTGTAACTTACTCCAATTTTGCCTATCTGGGGTTATGCCTTCCACAGAGCTTGAGCCTTTAACTTGATCTCAGGGTGTTTTTTTGGAAAACCTAGGAAGAGGCAAAGGCATGCAGATAAAAGTCTCCACAACAAAGATTAGTGAAAAGAAACATTAATACACACACAGATTGTGTATTTTTGTTGCTGTGACCAAAATACCTGAAAAGAACAACTTAGAGGAGAAGTTTATTTGGCTCACAGTTTTGGAGGTTTAGTCCATAGCTGGCTGACTCCAAGGCAGAAACATCATGGTGGCAGGACATGGCAGAGGAAAACTGCTCTTGGCAGCCAGGAAGCAGCCAGAGACAGGAAGTGGCCAGGGTCAGATCTAGTCCCCAAGGCCACACTCCCAGTGACCCATCTCCTCCAGCCACACCCACCCTCCTACAGTTACCACCCAGTGAGTCCATTCAAATGATTAACCCATCAATGGATTTATCCTCTGATGAGATGAGAGCTCTGATTCAACTATTTCACCTCTGAACATTTTTGCATTGCCAAGATGTGAGCATTTCCAGGGAGCATTCTATACCCAAACCACAACACAGATATTTGCAATTTTTATGCAAAAATTAGATAAAGAACCTACATTAAAAACCCTCAACCCAGAAGAAAGCATAAACTTCCTAAAATATTATAAAAATTGCACAAACCCAGTGGAATTTCTCTACAGCAATAAAATGTCAGAAGATAGTATAGCACACACAGAGGAGTCTGTGCCCAAAGAATTTTTAAACAGCCCCTTTGATTCTCACATGTGAAAGACCTTTCAGATATGCAAATATATATGTGTACATATATGTTCCCTTATATGTTCATTTAACATTAAATAACTTGAAGAAGTATTTTAGCCAACTAATAAATAGATAAAAATTAACAACTAAAAAAGCAGAATTTCAAATGTAAAAGGATTGGCACTCTCATTATCATCAAAAAGACCAACTAAGGGCATGCCTGTAATCCCGGTACTTGGGAGGCTGAGACAGGAGGATGCCGGCTCAAGGCTAGCCTCAGCAACTTAGTGAAACCCTGATTAAAATAATAACAATAATAATAGTCATCATCATCATCATCTGGTGTAACCCAGATATATAACTGATGTTGCTGAGGGTCTCTCTAACTTGCTGAGGCTGGCCTTGAACCTGCGATCCTCCTGTCTCAGCCTCCTAAGTACTAGGATTACAGGCATGCTCCACCATGCTTGGGTGAATCTGTGAAATCTTTGTAACACAACAGACTTGGCAGAGAAAGTAATCTATATTGAACATTAAAGAAGAGAAGGAAATGTATAAGTCTCTCAAAATGATAGATGAGACCTTCCTTTAAAAGGTTGAGAAGCACTAAATTAGTAAGAGACTAGAAACTAGGAGTCAGAGGACCCTCCTGGCTCTCCCCCTACTTGTCTCTCTTCAAGCAAATCATCTAGCAGAATGATCATTCATTCCTTCATTTCTAAAATTGGGAAAATAATTAAACATACCTCACAAGTTTATTGCAAACATAAGTAATGCATTCTAAAATGCATAAAAGTATACATATTATTAATAGAGGTATTCATATTTGTACTTACAAGTTTGCTAGCAGGATCTCAAAATAAACATCTGTTTTTTCTAGGAATGTGCTTGCTTTTGTGGCATTTTGTTCTGTGTCTATGAGTAAGAAAAATGAAGGTGAAAAAATGTCACATAGGAAAAAATAAATATCCCTTTTGATCTTCAAATAGTTTTGAATCTCCCTAAATAAAACCAGCTAGACCAAACAAATATCACCCTGATAGAAAACAGCAACTCTTTGGTCTGGTTTGCAGGATGTCTCAAGTCTAGTCCACCTTATTTTTGCAACCTTATTTTCCAATCATCTCCCACACGAAATATGAAAGCCAGGCCCCCTGCCGATCCTCCCTCCACAGACACTGCTGGGCTCCTGGATGACCTGCCGCAGCCTGGGATCACCATTGGTCACCGGGGACTGCAGCTGCAGCTCCTGGTTGTGTGGCTGCTATTGCTGCTTTGCTGTTGTTGCTGCAGAACCAAGAGTCTATGAGCCCATGTCCTCATTACCTGTGACAGCTAAGAACAGAATCCAGTGACTTCTCTCCTTTCACCTTCTCATCTCCTGACAGTGGGTGTCTTAGAAATACAGTTTTTAGTCTTCCAGCCCCTGGAATACACAAGAGAGTACTGAATGCCATAAATGAAGCCAAAAAATCTCAGTCTAATACCAAATGGCCAAGTGTTAAAAATCAACATTTTATTAAAGTCAAAATAGTATTCTCATAGAATGAATTTATGAGATATGAAATGGACTTGGACTATTATTCAAAAATAAATTATTACATTCTTATCATTAGATGTTTTAGTATTTGCTAAATTGATGTTCACGTCCAATCAAGGATGGTGGAAGAAGTGAGATTTTTGCGAGTGTCTCATTTTTCTGTCATACATTATTCATTACTACATACTTTTTACACTTTTTATTATTTTGAATCAAAGATGATCTATTGTGGGAATCATAGTATATGAGTTTAGAGTTTTTTATCTCAAGAAGTTTTGTGTTTACAAAGATGACAATCTGCTCTGAATTAGTCTTCACAAAATGTGAAAAAATTCCAAACAGTTCTTTTTCTTAAAAGAATTCATGATGGAAAAGCAATTAAATACAGTTGTCCAGGATTTTTAAATGCTTTGGATGTTATGACACAAATCATCTATATAAGCATTGGAATATAACTATTGTTATTATGTTTTGTATTGTGTGTGTGTGTGTGTGTGTGTGTGTGTGTGTGTGTAACTAGGGATTGAACCCAGGGACATTCTACCCCCAAACTACACTCCCAGCCCTATTTTTCAGTTTGAAACAGGGCCTCACTAAGTTGCTGAGGCTGGCTTCAAATCCTCCTGTCTCAGCCTCCCAAGTACTGGGATTACAGGTGTGTGCCACCACGCCAGCTGTTTTGTATTTTTGTAATTGAAATGTTTTTTCTGCCTCAAAATATAAAAAAATACTTCATAATGTTATCCAACTAACATACAATCTCTTAAATTTGTATAACAGTCGATCTATTTCCCTGTTTATTCATAAGTTTGAAACTACTGATTAATTTTATATCAAACAAACAGCTTTCACAAATAATTATCTCAGCATTCGATTATAGAATAGAATTTCAACATATAAAGCACAATGCTTACCTTTCTGTGAATGTTCACAGATTGATAATAAATTCAAAGCATATGTCATGTGGATATGAACAGCATTAAATGTGATATTAACCTGGGCAGTCACACATTGCTTACACACAAGTCCAGAGATGGCAGAGATGACCCTGGAGTCAGCAAAGCACTGTTCTGCATTTCAATGCTCAGTCACCGCCAATAGTAGATTCTGGCAGAATACCATGGCAGAAACCAACCTCTGATATATCATAAGCAGTGAGTTTCATTTTCTTTGACTGAAAAAACTTCATTTGAGCCCCTACCTGTCTAGAATTGGCCCCAGAACATGAGCAGTTTGCTGATGAGCAGGGCAATTTCCTCCGTAAAGAAGAGCTGGATTCCACAGGAAAAGCCCAGCTTCCTCCCTGATCTGTTGGGCAACTTCCCAGCTGTCCTCAGATCTTTTGCACACTCCCTTGCCAGCCATGGCATCTAGGAGGTCTGTGCGGCCAACTCACTTGCTCCAGTGTTCCAAGCCAGGAACACTTTCTTTGTGGAATATGAAGGAGGCAGGTATAAAAGACTAAGCAGTGTGTCTCTAACAAATGCCTTGTGAAATTGCTGACCTGGCTCCAAAGATCTGCTCAGCATTCTTTTCCCTCTTCTCCCACTACCTACTTAAAAGCCCTTCTTTTTGAACAGTTCAAATAATGTTATGTCCATACATGGAGCTATCACTAGCAACCTCCCTAACATGTACCAGGAGGGAGCTGGCGCTGTGTGCACGTCCGATTGGGTCACTTGGAATCTCACTGTGATGTATAATTACAATGCACCAATAAAGTATTGTTAAAACCCTTCCTTTTAATAACAAGAAGTAATTGTAGGAAGGCATTCCCCAGAGACATCTTTACAGGAAAGCAAAAATGGATGTTTCTGATCTGCTGTGGAAAAGTAGTAGATGTTTATGATCCTCTCTTATTTGACTTGAAGTTTCACAGTTTTCCACACACCTGACCTGTGCTGGCCCACTCTGCACTTGAGCCTGAGCCAGGCGCCTTCCCAGACAGGAATGAACCAGTGAGGAATCATGGTCCCCCCGCTCTTAGAGAACATCAAAAGCACCTTGGGGGACAAAAGGAGGTCACCAGAGGTTAGTGGCGGAGAAAGGAGTTGTACCCAATGCCTTAGTTGGCCACTTGCCCTGAGGCCCAAATCCAACCAGCTGTGTGGTTTTATATGTCCCATGGGCTAAGAATGGCTTTTATATTTTTATTGGTTGAAAATTTTTAAATGGCTCATAAAAGGAGAAGAATATTTTATAACGCAAAAAAATCAACGATATGAAATTTAAATGTTAGCATCCATACATTAAGTTCTCCAGGAACACAGCCTTGCCGAGCCATCCAGGCGTTGTCTCCAGCTGCTTTTGCTCTCTGATAGAGTTGAGTTGTGACAGACACTATGAGGCTTGCAAAGCAGACCCACGAAAATATTTGTCATCCATCCCTTCTCAGAGAAAGTTTGCAGAACCCTGACCTTACCAGTCATGGCGGTGAGATCTTACAACTGAGATCTAGTCTTGAGCTTCAGGCCTCAATAATTACTCTACAGTCATTGTAGTCACAAGGGACCCCCAAAGAGTCTCAAGTCACAGGACTCCAGTTGCTCCGATTTATCCCAGGCCAAGAGATGGCTGCAGCTACAGCCTGAGTGTCATCGCTTGAATATGGATGATGAGCATAATGGTAACGACGGTGATGAAGGACAATACAGAGAAGAAGAAGAAGAAAACTGCACTTAGGATTTGTGGGCATGTACAGCCCCATTAATCCTCAAACCACCCAATGAGGTAAGTACTATTATTGTCCCTGTTTTACAGTTGAAGATACTAAATATGGCAGCATTCAGTTATATTCCAGATTTTTAACTCCTGTGCCTGCGGTCTGGCCACTATGTCAGACTACCTCCCCCAGCACCATCTGAGTCCTGCGAAACCATGAAACTTTTTGTTGCAACCGAATTGATTTAGTTCAGCCTGACAGTTTGCTCTGCACCAGGAGGTGGCATGGATAGAGAGGAGACGAGAGCGGAAGAAAAGTGAGTCTTACAAACGTTGTAGGAATTGAATATTTGTGTGCCCCTACAACTCACATGTTGAAGACCCGACCTGAAATGTGATAGCATTTGGAGGTGGGGGCTTTGGGAAGTAATTAGGCCAGGGGGACAGAGCCCTTATAAATGGGGTTTGTGCCCTTAGAGCAGAAACATAAGAAAGCTTGCCTCCTCAGACATCTGCAGACCAGGAAAAGGAACCTCAGCAGACACAGGGTCTGCCGCCACCTTGACCTTGGGCCTTCCAGCCTCGAGAACTATGACAAATAACTGTTGTTTAAGCATGTCCAATCTAAGATTGGGTGGGGGAACACTAGGGATTAAACACAGGGGCATTCTACCTCCAAGCTATCCCCCCACCCAGCCCTTTTTAATTTTTTATTTTGAAACAGAGTCTCACTAACTTGCTGAGGATCTCACTAAGTTACTGAGGCTGGCCTCCAGCCTGCAATCCTCCTGTCTCAGTCTCCCAGGTACTGGGATTACAGGAATGTGCCACAATGCCAGCTATGATATTCTTTTATAGCAGCCTGTACTGACTAAGACAATTATTAAAAGGAAGAACCAAGCCAGGTGCAATGGTGCACCCAGTGCACAGTAACTCAGCAAGACCCTGTTTTAAAATAAAAAATAAAATAGAGCTGGGTCTATAACTCAGAGATAGAACATCCCTGCACTCAATCCCCAGTACCACAAAATAAGTAAATTAATTAATTAATTAATTAATTAATGTAATAGTAAATAAATGGAAAAAAAGAAAGAAAAGAAGAACAAAACATAAAAGAAATCAAGTTGGGTGTGGTGGCGCACGCTTGTAATCCCAGTACTTGGGAGACTGAAACAGGAGGATTACAGGTTCGCAGACAGCCTCAGCTACTTCGTGAGGCCCTCTGCAACTTAGTGAGACCCTGTTTCAAAATAAAGAATGAAAAATAGGGCTGGGGATGTAGCTCGGAGGTAGAATGCCCCAGTACTGCAAAAAATAAATAAGTAAAAAATAAAAGAAAGCATAAGACATCTACAACAAATAATCATTCTCAGTTTTAAGAGCTCTAATTCCCAGGCCAAAAACCCAAACACAGTCAATGATTTCCAATATGTGGAGTTCAGATACCTGGGTAGATCTCAGTTTTCCAAAGACATATGAGAATCCATCAGCACCTAAAAATTAGTGAACAAATATGTCCTACAGTCGTAAACGAGTCTAATGAATGTAACCAGTGTGGCTGTTTATACAGGAAGTCACTGAAGGGGTCTTTTGTCATTGTCCTCCATTTCTTTCAATCAACAGTTTCTATCAACTGAAATTGAAATAACTTCCCCTCTGGACATCCTCCTGCGCAGGGTGACGGAGGCCACTGTGTGCCGTGGCAGTGTGGAAACGGAACAGCATGTCCACAGTGAGTGCTTTACGGTAAATCTAGGTTCCACGGCTCTGGCTCCAGGGCCTCTCCCTTCCCACCAGTCTTTCAGAGTGAACTACCTGGCTCTCTCTATGCATGTCCACAGGAAGCGAATATGGAGAACACTTACTTTGGGTTCTATTCTGAAGTTTATTCTAGAAATAGATTATAGATTTGGTCAACACTGAAGTGAGTCCTTGCTAACATAAGCTTTCTGCGCTCTGAAAAGGAATGGCAGCGTCGCACAGCCAGAAGCTCCCTGTCACTGAGAATGTACCAAAACCGACTTGGAGCCAGGCGTGGTGGCACACACCTGTAATGCCAGTAGTTGGGAGGCTGAGGCAGGAGGATCACAAGTTCAAAGCCAGCCTCAGCGAATCAGCCAGGCCCTCAGCAACTTAGCCAGACCCTGTTTCAAAATAAAAAATAAAATAGGGCTGGGGTGTAACTCGGAGGTAGAATGTCCCTGAGTTCAATCCCAAGTAACAGACACACACACACACACACACACACACACACACACACACTGACTTGGGAGATGTGGTAGCACACATCTGTAATCCCACCTACTCGGAGGCTGAGGCAGGAGGATCACAGATTCAAGACCAGCCTGGACAACTTAGGGAGACCCTATCTCAAAAAATATATATATTTTAAAGGGTTGAGTGTGTAGCTCAGTGGGAGAATACTTGCCTAACATGTGCAAAGTCCTGGAGTCAACCCCCAGGACTGCACAAAACAAAGAAAGGCCAGATATAACTGTTTATCAGAGTCACTGCAGATGGGATTTCTGCCCTGGGTGGCAAATTACCTCTAAATTCTGATAACCTCTAGGTCCCTTCAGATTCAAAACCTATTATTCTAAGATAAGGCATAGGAGCATTTTTCTGTGGCTGCCTAGAGAAAATCTAATAAGTCTGGCACACAGTGGCTCTCGTTCATCAGTTACTCACGGCTGCTGCCTGCCTCCTTGGCTCTCCATTAAGTTTGCAAACTATAGAAGATTTGGCTTCTGGGCTGCTATTTAATACATGTGCAAAGCGATATGGTGATCCGCCATCAGGAAGGCTGCACTCCAAGAAACAGGGCATCCTTTATTAGTTCCTCACCAATTAAGCGGGGAGACCTGCAGCCTTCAAAATGAACTGTGTCTCAGTGGTGACAGAGAGAGATCATTTTGTCTAAAGGAGCAAAAATTCACTGGGGACAATGAAGGCCTCTGTTTCACAGGGGGGAGGGGTGGGGACGGATCTGCCTTAAAAAGCTGTTTCAGCAAGAGAGAGAAATCCCTTTTAGAGGGAGGAGTGACAGGCAAGGTGACTCCGGGGCTTTCTCAAAGTCCACATCCTTTCCCACCGAGACTCTGGTGCATTCTCTCTGGGCACAGGAATGTCCCATACAAGGAATAAAGGAATAGTAAAGGAATATCCCCTATTCCCTTTCCTATGAGATCCTTTTTTTCTTCTTCTTTTTTTTTTTTTTTTTTTGCTAGAAGTGTTGAGGCTAGAAGGACCTTTCGCATCCTGACCTGCTGATGCGGCTGCGATGCGTGTGAGAACAGAAGTGGAAGGGGATGGCCATTTGGGGTTTTGCACTGTACCATGAAAAGCAGAAACTGTAAAGAGATAATGTCAGAGAGCTGGGTTAATGCCTGGTCATGGAGGGCTTTGTGTGCCAAGTTAAGTGCTCCTGAAGGGATCTCAAGCCAGCCAAGTATATAAAAGGAAGCAACGTAGAAGCGGACCTGTCGGCCAGGTTCTGCCACCAAGCCACGAAGCTCTGACTTGAGATACCAGCGCAGGCATCATTAAGATACCAGGAGTTGGTGAGGGCAGGGGAGTATGAACCACCCCAGGAAACAGATTGCGGGAGGGTTCGGAACCTACGAGTAAGATCAGAAAACAACATGTGACTAGGTTCAAGAGACCAGAGGAAGAAAGAGAGTGTGGAGACCAGGGGCCAAGAGAGACCCCTTCAAAGACTGCCGCCTTCTTCCTTCGTGTGTGTGTGTGTGTGTGTGTGTGTGTGTGTGTGTGTATGTGTCTGTGTTTGTTTGTTTGTTTTGTTTTGTTTTTGGTACTAGAGATCAACCCAGGGGCATTCCACCTCTGAGTTGCACCCCCAGCCCTTTTTATTTTTTATTTTGAAACAGGATTTCGCTAACTGTGATCTTCTGCCTCAGCCTCCCAAGTACTGGGATTACAAGTGTGTGCCACCATGCCAGACTCACCTTCTTCCTTTCAAGTGGCACTTCTTCTCTGGGACACAGGAGTGGGGGTGCTGGGAATCAGGAACACCTGAACCAAGGCTGAATTCTCCCAGATGCCAATAGTGTTCTTGGAACTAAAGAAAAGAATGCTGAAATGGGGACCTGGGATGGTGGTGTGGGCATGGCACTGGTCTCGGTGCCAAAAGGTTGCATTCTGATCCCTGCCCTGATCACTGTGTGACCCTGGGAAAGCTACTTTACCCATCTTGGCCCCTCTCACCAGGAAACTGAGGGTGTGGACGATGCACTCTCTGCTCTTGACTCAAACACGCTCCCTTTTCATAAGGACATGACGTTAACCACCGCCTCCCTGCCCACCCTCCCCACTGCCAGGGATACATCAATTTCCCAGAGGGACAGGCTCTGTCAAGAAATAGAGCTCTTCCTTTTCTACCTCAAACCTGCCAGAATGTACAGACCTCAAGTCACATCTGGCTCCAATGTTAAAGTTATAATCTTCTGTCCTTCCTGACCAAATGCAGGACTCTCTTGCACTTCTCTGAAAATCAGCTAAGAACACTATTAAAAAGTCTTGAATGAGCCAGGTGTGGTGGCGCACACCTGTAATCCCAGTACTTGGAAGGCTGAGACAGGAGGATCACAAGTTCAAGGCCAGCCTCAGCAATTTAGTGAGACACTTCGTAACTTACGGAGACTCTGTTTCAAAATAAAAGAAAAAGGGCTGGGGGTATAGCTCAGAGGTAGAACACCCCTGGATTTAATAAGCAGTACCAAAAAACAAAATATTAAAAAAATAAGTCTTGAATGAATCTTCAGGGCTTCTCCAAGCTCAATTAGTGGCTTGTTGCCCGGGAGGAGCACTGGACATGGACTTTGGTGCAGTGGGGACTTGTTGACATCACAAGGGGCAGGCAACTACCAGGAGTAGCAGGTCTGCTGTGCCACCAGTAACCCTGCGCGAAGCCCCCACCCATGTCAGGTGACATTCTGGAGCCAGGCGTGGCAGTACGCACCTGTATCCCAGTATTTGGGAGGCTGAGACAGAAGGGTCACAGGTTCGAGGACAGCCCTCAGCAAGTAATGAGACTCTTATCAACCTAAGGAGACCCTGTTTCAAAGTTTAAAAAAAACTAAAAATAGGACTGGGGTGTAATTTGGAGGTAGAATGCCCCTGGGTTCAATCCTCAGTATCTCTCTCTCTCTCACACACACACACACACACACACACACACACACACACACACAGAAAAAAAAGAGAGACAGAGAGAGAGAGACATTCTAGCCTAAAGCCCCTGACATACACATCTCGAGTTACTTCAGTCCAAACCTATCCTATATTCCAAGACAGTCCTGGCTATAAAAAAAAAAAAAAGAAAAAAACGAAATGGTTATTGGGGAAAAAAGTCTCTTATTACAGTCAAAGAGAATCCTCATAAAGAAACCCCTGAGCGCTTGCTCAAGAACTAAGCTCTGTCTGTATCAAAGTGCATGAAAGGCCCGGTGCCTGGAATCCCAGGACTTGGGAGGCTGAGACAGGGGGATCACAGGTTTGAGGTCAGCCTCCACAACTTAGTAAGACCCTCAGGAACTTAGTAAGATCCTGATTCAAAATAAAAAATAAAAAGGGCTGGGGGTGTAGCTTGGAGGTAGAATGCCCCTGGGTTCAACCCCCAGTACCTAAAAAAAAAAAAACAAAGTGTATAAAATAACAAAAGTGACTTGGAGCTAGCAAGACCAGGGAGATAGGCGCCTCTTTGTGGATCCTGATTACCAGAAAACAGCAGGATCTGCTTCAAAATATTGAACATGTGGCCATTAGTACCATAAGACTACAAGCACTTAACACCAACATGTGTCAATCATTTATTCATTCTATTGATGTGGGATGTAGTATATGAAATGGCTGGCTGAAGAATTATTTATAGGCTAGAAAGAGTTTGACAGCAGAAATCACTACCCCAGACCACCTGCTAGTCTTTGCTTTGCTTTGCTTTAATTTTCTTTTCTTTCTTTTTTTTTTTTTTTTGTACTGGGTATCGAACCCAGGGGCCTTCTCCCTCCAAGCTACACCCCCAGCCCTTTTTATTCTGAAACAGGGTCTTGCTAAGTTGCTGAGGCTGGCAGTGAACCTGCGATCCTCCTGTCTCAGCCTCCCAAGTACTGGATTACAGGCATGGGCCCCCATGCCCAGCTTCTTTTCTGATTCTAATTGTCACGAATCCATCACTATGCCTCCACCGATGACAACTCTAGTTCCTCATCATCTCACCCAGGCTGCCGCCATAGCCTCTCAGTCTTCCTGTGTTTGTTCTTGTCCTCTAAAATGAATTCTCCATCTTCTTTTTTAAAAACTCAAATGAAGTTATTTTTCTGGTTAAAATAGTTTCCTTTGGCCTTTGGGCTAAGCCCAGATCCTTCTGTGGCCCAGAGGTGCCCCAGTCACTTCTGCCTGCCTCTTTGTTGGCCTCTCTACCCCTCCCTCATTCTGTGCTCCAGCAATTCCAGCTTTCTTCCAATGTGGTCTGAGATTTTTTTTCTTTTTCGTTTTTGATTTTTTTTGGGGGGTACTGGGGGTTGAACCCAGTGGTGTTCTGCCTCTGAGCTACACTCCTAGCTCTTTTTATTCTTATTTTGAAACAGGGTCTCACTAGGTTGCTGAGGGTCTTGCTAAATTGCTGAGGCTAACCTTAAACCTGCAATCCTCCTGTGTCAGCCTCCCAAGTACTAGGGTACAGGCATGTACCACCACACTGAGCTCTTTCAATGTTTCTTAAATGTCCAACTTAAACATCAGTTCCATAAGGTGACTTCATGTAATTCACCTTGTAATGCAAACCCCATATTTACCTGTGTCTCCACTGCCTAGAACCACAGGAGGTGCTCACTCAGTAAACAGGAATTGAGTAAATGCATGCATAAATAAAGAATTCACATTTCACAGGGCCCTCGCTTTTCCCAGTGAACTTTGCTTTCTAGTGAGAAAGCAAAACCAGTTTTTCCTGGTTGGTACCTGGTTGGTATGGCCGTTGCATCTAGGTAAGACTTTACATCTAGGTTGAACATTTATCATCCAAACTAAAACACTTGAGAGTAAAAATGGGTGCTAAACATAGTTAAAATTACATATTTTTAAAATGTGAATGTATTGACTAATATTGGTTTTGGTATATTGGTGGACTAATAAAATAGTTCTGTTTGAAGATAAAATAAATTTCAAAAGCAATTTCAAAAATGAACTATTTCCATTGCAAAAATTTTAAATTTTTCAAAATATTTCAAGACTAAAAATATTTCTAAAAATATTTAAATAATAGAAGCCAATACATTGAGATAAAAACGTATTTATATTGATTATCTACAAATTAGAAATGACATAGCAGAATAGTTATCCTCTGTACATATTCATGTCCTTAGTTTGCAAAATGTATCTATCTCAAATACTATATCACTGACACTTTTCTGATCATTTTTTCAAAATGACCTTAGTTTTAATTCTCTTACAAAATAGTCTAAAATGATCTTCAAAGTTGCATTTTATGGTAGAATATGAAACCGCTGGCACGCTCCATGGACTCTTCTCTGTAAGTCATAATATTGTTATTTGAGAAAATATGTTCTCAAAAAGCAAATTCTGCTAAATGGAGGATGATCTCAATTCTGATTTGTTTTTCACATGGAAACGTGTAAATAATCCTGCTCCATATTTTCATAGACAATAATTATTTTGCCTCCATTAAGAGTAGCTTTCTTTGACATATACTTTAAGATAAAACATCAAATCCTTTTGAACAGTTAACTATGTTTAGTTGCTGCACTGTCAGAGGTCTTTTAAATTTCATTCCATTCTGGACCTGAGCATATATATTTTTCAGTTAAAAATAAGAGCTCCCATAAGTTAAGTCAAAGTGAAATTATATAATATTGGAATTAACTCTTGCTCACCATCATTTAATTTGTTTTGTTCCTCCCTTGCTTTGATAGGGATAAGTTTTAATGTTTTCCTGTTCGCAAACTTTGTTTTCAATCATTGCAACATCACAATTCTCTAAAATTTTCAAAATAAAATTTTCTTGGTGTACTGTTTGTTTAATAGTTTCATAAAGATTTTTAACATATTTTAAACAAAATGTAAATAAAATTTAGAGGAGTCATTTGCAAAACATGTCAAAATCGGCCCAGAACTTGGTTCACAAAGGTGCAGACATTTCTAAAGTACAATTATAACAAAAAATAAAGGATATACAGGCATGCCAAAGTGCATTATTAATTCAACATCAATTTCACTAAAACAATTCTGTAGTTCAGTTATTCTGTGTATATCTGAACACATTCATAAATTGAAACACCTCTGGTTTCTATTTTGATTGGTAGAGTATCAGAGCTTGTTTGGACCTAATTATGAATTTTCAGTATACTAATTCCAAGTATATCACTACTTTCTACTTTTTTTAATTAAGTAAGAGCATTAATTATCATAACCTGTGTCCCACCAGAGCTTATAGTTCCACTAGAAAACAATAATTTTATCATTAATATTGAACTTTATAACAAAATTTGCATTCACAATAATATCCAGCATTCACAATAATATCCAGATTTCACCTTTGAGAAAACTTTGAAAGCTTTACTTTGATGTCACAAATTGGATAAAGAATCAAACTATTACTGGAATTAACTGATCTTTTAGCTTGGAGCATCTGATGCCACCGTGGAAGTGGCATCACGTAACTGAAGGCTGAGGACTTCTGCTGCTAGAACCTGCACACCAACAGCTGTGCCTTCATGGTGCCTTATGTGCCAAGAAAAACTTGTCATTCATAGTGGATGAAAGTAATTTAGGCCAGGCATGGTGGTGCCTGCCTGTAAACCCAGTGCTTGGGAGGCTGAGACAGGAGGATTGAAGGTTCGAGGCCAGCCTCAGCAATTTAGCAAGACACTGTTTCAAAAATAAAGTAAGAGCTGGGGGTGTAACTCAGAGATAGAGTGCCCCTGAGTTCAATCAGGAGGAGGAGGAGTTAATTTAGAAGGGACAGATGATATAAATAAATGCATTAATATAAATGAAAAGTCAGACTTCTCAGAATAATTTTAAAATGTACTTTCTGTCTTATAACTACTGTCATCATTTTAGAAAAAGATATGAATACTTGTTTATTTTTTCTTGGGGGGTACTGGAGGTTGAACCCAGAGGCATTCTACTTCTGAGTTACACCCCCAGCCCTATTTTTTTTAATTTTGAAACAAAGTCTCACTAAGTTGCTAAGGAATCTTGCTAAGTTGTTGAGGCTGGCCTCAAACCTGAGGTTTCTCCTATATCAGCTTCCCAGGTACTGGAATTTGTTGTTGATTTTTGATGCTGGGAATAGAACCCAGGTCCTCACAGGCAAACACTTTACCACTGAGCCACACTCCCAGCCCAGATATGGACACTTCTTTCTCGAATTTGAGACTACTGGTTTTTGGGTGATCACTGATACTTCTGTAGCTTCCAGGATGGGCAGGAAATGTCAACAAACATTTGTACATATTACATGTTCATCGCCAACTTTCTTGACCAACAGAAATGTAGCATTTATAGATTTTCTAGTATTTCCTAGTTCATGTTTGCAAATGGGTTTAGGGGAAGTTAGGGTGAATTCTTTAAAAAATGAGAGTAAACAGTGGTATATTACACCATAAAATCAATGACACAACTACTCTAGTTCGAGTATTCGGATACTTGCTGGACACGGTGTAGCAGGGCTGCTCAGGCTCTCTTTCCCACGTATTTTTCACATATAACTAACCTATAATTTTTCATGTTTTTCCACAAACTGACAGATGTCAAGGGGACCTCCTGTGTCTAGGCCAGGACACAAGTCTCAGTGGAAGTAGCTGGTGGTAGACTCACAGATACAACGCTGGTGACTACTTCTCCCACCACTGCTTAGACTGAAGAGTTCACTGTCTGATTGGGCGTTTTTCAAATGCTGATAGAAAGATGTGGGATCTTTCCACTGGGAGGGTTGAGAGAATAGTTGAATGGTTGTTGTCATCTTCCAGATTAAACCACGGCACATGTAGCGGGGCATGGCAACGAATGTCTATAATCCCAGTACTTGGGAGGCTGAGACAGGAGGATCACAGATTTGAGGCCAGCCTCAGCAACTTAGCGAGACCCTTTTTCAAGATAAAAAATAAAAAGAGCTGGGGGTGTAGCTCAGAAGTAGAATGCCCCTGGGTTCAATCCCCAGTTCCAAAATTAAATTAAATTAAAAGTAAACCACTGCAAATGCATCTCACGTACTATAAAAAAAAAAAAAACCTCTGGAAAAGTTAGAGGCACCAATTAGTCTACTGAAGCCATTCAGGCTTACTTTAATGGAATTATTAATAATGACATCTTATTTTAAAATGAAGGCTCTAAGACAAAGGATGAATCAAACTGGATGCTGAAGCAAGAGACACAAGCTAACTAAATTCCAGGCAAATCAAAATACATGTGCCTCCTTTATTCTTCCCCAGTGCTGGGTTTTCATCCATTTTCTATTGTTGTTACATGGGTCAAATATGATGAGAGAAATTCGGAAGATTTCTGCAGCAGTAAGCATTTATTTTCCATTGAACTTGAATGTTTTCCACATCAGAGAGTTGATTTCAGTGTAAGGGTGTGGATGGTGAATGAAGGCCAAGAGAGAAGACATCAACATCCAAACAAGAGACATTTTTAGAACCGTTTGTTATTCTGTGAGCTCTTAGAACAAAAGTAAAAGTGGATAGTAGCCAATTCCCAGATACCATTTAAAAATTTGTTTGATCGGGCTGGTCTTTGTCATCTAACTGATGGAGTTTGATGAATCAACAGAAAGCAGGAGCCCCATGTGGGTGAGGTGAACGTATTGTGTTTTGGGGTGGGAGGAGGCTGTGTTAAGACAGGACAGTTTGTCTTCCCATAAGTAATGTTCCTCCAAAACCAGGGCTTTCCTTCAAACTAGTTGACGTCTTCTATCCTGCTATGAAAATAGAAAACAACAAGACAACCCAAACCATTCCTTCCAAATATTAAACTTTCTTTTTTTTTTTTTTTTTTTTTTTTTTTTTTTTTTTTTTT
>PVJS01033291.1:0-22261 GCA_004027185.1 Glis glis | reverse complement strand
AAAAAAAAAAAAAAAAAAAAAAAAAAAAAGAATCATTATCAACTATTAGGGACCTACTGTTTATAAATGTGTTATTTTATTATGTATGCTTTCTCATTTATTACTTGGAAATTTCTTACATTGTACAATGGAAAAAACTAGCTTAAACAGACCAAAGACATCCATCCAAAAAAAGTTGTCACTTTCAGTATATTTTCATCAGAAAGACTTTAATACAAAATATTAGAATGAGGTACAGTGGCCCAAACCAATAATCTCAGTACTTGGGAGACTGAGACAGGAGAATTGAAGGTTTGAGGCCAGTGCATGGTAATTTAATGAGAACCTGTTTCAAAATAAAATAGAACCGGGTGTGTAGCTCAGATGTAGAATGAATTCCCCTAAGTTTCATCCCCAGTAACACGCACGCACACATACACACAGACACACATGCATTAGAATTACATAACAATGTTAATATAAGTACAAGTGTGTACAATACCATGTGTGTATAATTTGATTATATATTTTTATGTATCATGAAATTACCACATTTTATTCTCAAAAATAATACCTATACCTTTTCAAAATAAAAAATCTACAGATTAAAGTTTAAAGGATTTTCTCATGCTATTAATTTATGAAGCTAAAACTTAGATTAATCTCTTTTTTCTTTAAATCTATTATTCATTTTTAACTCAATTTTAATAGTTAGCTAACAAAGTTTATAACCAAGAAAACAAAATCTAAAATAAAACTCGTAAAATTATTTTCTCGCTAAGTTGCTGCGGGTCTTCGCTGGCCTTGATCCTCCTGTCTCAGCCTCCCAAGCGCTAGGATTACAGGAGTGTGCCACCACGCCAAGCCTAAAATTATTTTCTCTAGTGGACACATTCAAAATAAGATACTACTTTATCAGGTGATGGCCACATGTGAATCCTAATAAAATAAGTGGAGAATATTTAGGTCTTACACTCCAAGAAAATATTGAAAGCCGACCCAGGTTTAACACAGAGAATTTCAATATATCAGGATATTAGTGACAGTTTCCTTGGGTCACTGGGTGTTGATATCATTTTCTGCATTTTAATGTAACCTTCTTTTGGGTTCTACATGCTGACGGTATAAAGGGAAATAGGCACATTGTTCCTTTAATTGAGCAGAGAGCTCACCTCTATCTCAAACACACAATCGAGGCAACCATGACACCATGTCCATCCCTCATATGTTTACCTAGTTTATAACTTTGCACCTTTCTGTAGCTGTTTGAAGACTAATGTAAAGGAAAGCAGTCTTGAAAGAGGGAAATTCTTATTAACTTTAAATATTGGAACAGACTCTTTCCTAATGCAATTATTTAGAACTTAAGGGATACAGCTAAATTGGTATTCACTTAAATACTCAAAAACTTAGCTAAATGTATTTATTAAAAAGAGCAAAAGTAAATTAATTAATCATTCAATTCATAAATTAGGTAGTGGCTAAGAAACATTCATTTAAGGGGAAGCAGGATAATAAAGATAAATGAGTCAAGAAAAATATACGGGCAATTTAAAAAGAAAATAAAAATGAGATGATATTCAGAAACCCTAATAAAATCAAGAGATAAGCCGGGCGTGGTGGCGCACGTTTGTCATCCGAGTACTTTGGGAGGCAGAGACCAGAGGATCCAGGTTCGCGGCCAGCCTCAGCTTGCGCATGCACGCGCGTGCGCATGCGCACGCGCACGTACTCTCTCTCTCTCTCTCTCTCTCTCTCTCTCTCTACTTAGTGAGGCCCTCCACAACTTCGTGAGACCCGGTCTCAAAATAAAGTATAAAAAATAGGGCTGGGGGCGTAGCGCGGAGGTAGAATGTCCCTGCGTTCAATCCCCCGTACCACAAAAAAAAAAAAAAATCAAGAGATAGAATACTTTTCTCAATCTTATCCAAATTAATATAGAAACTTGATGGATTACAAGGAAAATATAAAGTGTACAATCAAGTCTCTAAATAGAACTAAAGAGAAGTTAACATAAATAAATTTTTCTCAGTAGCTGCACACTAGTGTGGTTTGGAATATTTTATAAATGTTAATGGCCAAATTATAATAGTAATAATTAAACCATAATCTCTGGGGTATAAAACCCATATTCTAGAGTTGGGGAGTTGATAAACTCCCCAAGTATTTGCTAAAATTTGTGTTGTTGATCAGCAAGTTAGTATATCATCCTCTAAGTGTTTGTCTAAAAATTCAAACACTGCAAAGAGTTAAGTTTTTAAATTATGTTTTGGGAAGAAATAAAAATAGTCATATATATTTTAAAATGAAAAAGGAAATCATGATCTTATGCAATAAAAGAATAATGAGGTCCAAGTTACACATATTATGTATCTATGAAGGATAGAACCAAACAAATAAAAAAAGACAGGGTAGGGCAACATTCATGAAGAAAATGAAACACATCTGTACAATGAAACCCCATGGATCCTTTTGCAAAGCAAAAGAATAAGCATCAAAACATACTCCAGTAAATTCATTGCATTTCATATAAAAAGGTGGAATCTAGAACTCATGTTTCTTTTAAAGAAAGAATACACCTATATTTTAAGAGAAAGTAAACTAGTATTACAGTATGGAAAAGGTTAACCAACATTTTTATAAGCAAACCTTCATTGAAAAAAAGGGAACAGAGTAAAACCATTTCAAGATGTAGTTTAAAAAATTGGTGGAATTACCTGGAGAACATTATGTTATGTGAGATTAGCGAGTCACAGAAAGTTACGGGTCATATGTTTTCTCTCATATGTGGAGGCTAGGGAGTAACCGGGATACAAGAGGCACTTTAGATAATGGAGGAGAGACTCCAGTGCAGGGAGGGAGGTAGTTTTGTGGAGGGAGGGGGTGAGAGAGGAAGAGTTAATGAAGGAATCACTGCCACTGACATTATATACATATGTGAGAATACCAAGGCCAATTTCAATATTTTGTATGGGGAAGGGGGTGAAGAGGGAGCCAGCAAAAAACTCACCAAGTGCTGTATGTATGTATGTCATTATCACTATGAACTATATTATGATGTAAGATTATAATGCACGAATAAAAGTATAAAAAAATAAATAAAAATAAAGTATTTCTTAAAAAATAATGAAGAGAAGACAAAGCTATCAACTAAAATAAGGGAGGAGAAAGAGAAGGTAGAAAATAAATGTCCAAAAATTATTACTGAATATTAAAACAAATAAAAAATAAATTCAATGAATTGATCATAAATAATTGGTGGAGAAAAATTTCTAGGATTTTTATTTTATTTTATTTATTTATTTATTTATTTATTTATTTATTTTTTTTTTTTGCAGTACCGGGGATTCAACACAGGGGCATTCTACCTCTGTGCTACATTTTTATACTTTATTTTTATACTTTATTTTTATACTTTATTTTTATACTTATTTTTATACTTTATTTTGAAACCGGGTCTCACGAAGTTGCAGAGGGCCTCACTAAGGAGAGAGAGAGAGAGAGAGAGAGAGAGCTGAGGCTGGCCGGGAACCCAGATCCTCTGGTCTCCGCCTCCCAAAGTACTGGGTTTACAAGCGTGCGCCACCATGCCCGGCTCTAGGATTTTTATTCAAAGATACTTCTGAGTGCTGTATCAGTTTGATTACCATCTGTTTTATGTCATTTTCCTGAAGGAATAGGATATTTAATCATCCTGAGTCAGCATGCAGTGCAGATTTCAAAATGTTTTCTCTTCTGTTACTTTTAGTTAATAACTGCAGTATCTCCAGATATTACATCAAGATAAAGCAATGCTGAGATTCAGGAAAGAAGCATCTTTACTTATATCTGTGCCCTAACATAGAAAATATTTTCCTAGAGGTCCCACAGCACAGGATTCCTCATTATATTGTTCAGAATTATGTGATATTTGCACCTATAAAATATCTGTAGCCAGAAATTTAGTATCAGTTAAACAAGACAATGATAATAAGTTAAAATATATAAAGGCAAAAGCTACAATAAAAATAAAATTATTTCTCTAGGGCTACTCTCAAAGAAAAGTTTATCAATGATAGTACATGAGTACACATGTGAAACCATCCAATATATGGTTATAAACATTTGATGAAGAAAAATAAGTCTAGTTTCAAATATGAATATGGTGCAATTTTATGCAAGAAGTAGATTCTATCACTGTCTGCAAAGTAATCATAAAAAATGATCATACATAAATACAATGTTAAACCCTGATGTACTCAAACTATAAATGTTATATAAGTTAAAAGTAGCAATACCAAGCATATTTTAAGACTCTTGAATCTTGTATAAAATTAAATTTAATCATCTACTTCTTTACAAATATTTGCCAAACAATATATGCAATAAGCACAATACAGGCACAGAGAATGCAATGATGATCAGACAAGAGAGTGTCCAACTTCTCCATGAGTTTTGCATTTGCCTGGAATAAACTCACCAAGGAGAAAGGGAATCACAGAGGATGGTACTTTAGAGAGGTTGTAACATAAGGATTTTCCATAACGGGACTTTTGGACCCTAAATAAAATGTGAGAGTGAGCTCTGTGAATATCTGGAGCAAGACACAGAACTGTAAGTAAAAAGTTATGAAATGGTTTGATGGAATTGGTATGTTTGATGAACAATCCAAAAGACGACGTGGCTGATACAGAGTGATGAGAGGGAGATTTGTAGTCAGAGCTATCTCCTACCCTATAAATGCATGTGTGAAAATGTGTTTTCATATATATTTATATGTAATTGTGTATATATAATTCATTATGTAAAATACATAATTATGCATTTATAGTTATAATGTATAAAAATTTTATTAGCCTATATGATTTTATTGTGAAAATTTTTATTTATACACAAATATAGAGAATAGTATTTTGAATCTATATATACTTAACATATACCTTCAATAATTAATAACATTGTATTATTTGTAGTAGAATGATATATTATATTTGATTTATATAATTCTAAATAATCACTGTTTTTGAGAGGAAGTGACAAGATAACTTCATTGTTATACTGTGTAGTTATTATATTATCTTTGAAGCAAAATTAATACATGATTGTTCCATGATTTGTTATACTGAATTTGTTATACTGAATCAATCTACTCTCACCACTAAAATGCTTCCAATTGGGATATAATTTATTGAAACAAAGACAGACTGCCTTGTGGATTAGATTAAAATGGGAATACAGAAGCCACAATGACAGGAAGAATTTGGATGATCAATTAAGTGAGTGGTTATGACATTTATGATAATAGGTTGTATGGGGAGAAATGGACCTTGGGATGAATTCAGATGTCACTCATAGATATGGTTCATTTTAGGTGCCTCTACTATGATATGAAAATAAAGTTCAGAGGAAGGTTCAAGAATTGGGATATAAATTTGGGGGTCAACAGATTAAAGATAGTTTATTAGACAAGTGACCAAACCACAAGCTAATATTAATTACTAAACAATAACAGAAAGAGATGAATGAGAAGTAGTCCATAAAATCACCTATTGAATATAAAAATTAGAAATATGCAGCATATGAAATTTATAAGAAATGGCCATTGAAGTGAGAGGAAATCCAGGAGAGTGTGAAGCTACATGAGCCAAGAAACAGTGCAAAAGGGAGGGAGTGACCAGACCAGACGTGTCAAACAAGGAGATCCGGTTAGATTAAGAATGAGAATTGACTTTGGGATTTGGCAATGTGAAGACCATTGTTGAGGTCAACAATAGAAATTCTTATAGGAGAGTAGAAGAGGAAAACCTATTTTTAAGTTTTGATTCCAGAAAGCACAGGAGAAAAGGGATTGGAGGTTGCAAATATAGACAACACTGAGATTTCTATAAAGGAAGGGAAGATTTCTATAAAGAAAGAGAAGTAAAACTCTAAATCAGTACTTGGATATGCCTGTTTTGTCAAGGGAAGATTTTATTTAAAAAATAATTGTTATTTGTTCACACTTTATTTTTAAGATGGAATTTATTTGATTATATTCATATGCTAACTCGAAGAGTACAGGAAACAGAAAAATAAAGGCAACATGAAAGAGAGAAAGGAATATCACAATGTTAGGTATCTAGTTAGACATTAGTAGATAGGATTGGCTGGTACAAACTGGAAATGGAGATATCAGTAAGCTAAGCCCATCTGTAGAGCCTCACTTTGACTCCCTCCAGGTGGGAAGGGGTCAGGGTCACTAATGTGTGACCTGCAAAGGGCAGTCAACCCCCCCAAATGAAATGTGTATGAGAAAGGATGTGTCCAGAGAGAATATAAAACTGGACACATGGAAAACTCCACTCCAATTTTCAGTCTCAGAAAATAGCTTGTTCCTGATTCTTTCCTCTGGAATGTAACCCACACTTTATCATAGCCTCCCTCACACGGGATCTTCATTCCTCTAAATAAACCTATGTTTTTCATTGGTTCTTTTCTGCATGAATACTTTCCATGTAGAGGAACAAGAACTGAAGTGCTTTGGAATAATATTAAAATCTTCCTCCCAGTAACAAGAGAAATGGCCTACATTGGAGGAGAGTATTTCCCTCTGGTAAACAAATGGAAAAACTGACCATAGATGGAACTAGAAGCATCTGCCTTTTGCAACAGTGGCAGGTAGAAAAGTAGATATTGTAGTCAAGGAATATGGGATTTCTCTTCATATTTTTTCATATCTCATAATAAATATAATTACTAGTTGAGAATGGGAAGGTTACAGGTATTAAGTCAACATGTTGGAGAGTAATAAAAAATTTTGACCAAAGAAATAAAGCAGGGATAACCAGAAGTATTTAGGGTCCACTAAGTTTACAATAATGATTTTATTTATTTATTTATTTTTATTTTTTATTTTTTGTGTGGTACTGGGGATTGACCCCAGGGGCATTCTACCTCTGAGCTGCATCCCCAGCCCTATTTTTTATTCTTTATTTTTGAAACCGGATCTCACTAAGTTCCAATAATGATTTTAAAGTGAGGCCATACAGAATGGCTTAGTGAGTGACTCCAACCGCATTCAGGTGCTCATTTGCAAGTGTAGAAATGAATTACATACAAACAGATTTGTAATTTTGAAAGACACAGATGATTTCAAAACAGAAAGGTAGGATAAATATTTAGGCATACAAATGGAGATTATAATTTTGTATCATTATGAGGAAAGTGAGGATATGAGAGAAAATATGCAGCAAATAGTTGTTAAACTGAATTGATTTAGAAATTTATGTATCAATTATTTAAAAGAAAAAATGTTATAGATATTTGAAATGTTCTCTTTACTCATCAATAATTTTATTTCTAAACACATACACCCTAAATTTAATCCTGAATTTAATAGTTATCCTAAATTGCATGATTGTTGCTTCTGAGTATGTCTTTATATATTTATTAAACATGTATGCCTCAGTTTTTTGTTTTTGTGGTACTGGGGATGGAACACAAGGGCATTCTACCTTGAATTACACCCTCAGTCCTTTTTATTTGGAAACAGGGTCTTGCTAAGTTGCTGACAAACTTACTAAGTTGCTGAGGCTGGCTTCGAATCTATGATCTCAGCCTCCCGAGTAAGGGGATTACAAGTGTGTACCACCATGCCCAGCTTCTCAGTGTTTTAGTTTATTACAACTACATGATGTAATATTGCTTAGATCCTTCTGAAATTACTTGATTGCAAGCTCAGCTATATGATAATTTTGATTGTTATTACTTTTTTTGCCACCTAACTTTGATATCTCAAGTCATCCTCCTTCTTTTTCTTCTTCTTCTTCTTCTTCTTCTTCTTCTTCTTCTTCTTCTTCTGCTGCTGCTGTGCTGGGTATTGAACTCAGGGCCTCCTGCAGGCTAGGAAGGAGCTCTACCACTGAGCTATATCCCCAGCCCCAGGAATACTCTTTTCATTTAAATCATTCCATCATTTGACCATGATTATATTATTTTAACTATTATATTATTTTAACTATTTTCAAGCTCTTACAGCAAGTCCTAATCCAAATACTATTTCTTCCTCAGCAGTATTCACAGATTCCTTGGTTAGGAGTTTTAGCTACTTTTTATATACATGTGGTTCTTATCTCTCTTCCAAACTGATGGTATTCTTGGAATTGTAATATTAATGTACACAATGTGTGCTTGTATGTGTGTTCATAGTAAACATTTTTATTTCAATTCCTATTCTTACCTCAAATTTGTATCTTTAATTTCATGTCAAACTGGATCCAGATTCATCATTAAAAAATGAAAGATAGCTGGGTGTGGTGGTGCATGCTTGTAATCCCAGTGCTTGGGAGGCAGAGACTGGAGGATCTGGGTTCCAGGCCAGCCTCAGCTACTTAGTGAGGCCCTCTGCAACTTAGTGAGACCCTGTTTCAAAATAAAGGATAAAAAATTGGGCTGGAGGTGGAGCTCGGTGTAAAATGCCCCTGGGTTCAATCCCCAGTACCGCAAAAAAATTGATAAAAGATGAGGTAGATTATATGGAACTTATGATGTTTAAAAAATTAAAACACCAGTAGCTCAGTTAATAAGAGAAGGGTAGACTGTGAGGAAGAGGAGTAATAGTATAGCTTGTTAATGGAGAAAGAGAAAAAATTTCTAGAGAAGTTGCATTTAATAATTGATATTGTTATGTCAATATTGAGGAAAAGGAACAAATGGGTTTTGTTCTTACTGTTTGTCTTATTTTTCCTCAGTCACCTTTTATTCTTTTTGAATACCTGTAGTGAGATTTATTTGAGTTTCAAATGCTAAGATGATTCCTTTGAAGTAAAGAGCACCAGGGCCAATATTTATTTTAATTACATAGTTTCTTTACCACTTTACCACTAACAGCCTGAGGAAAGGAAGGGACTGAGATCATTAATTCACTCATTCTTTTATTCATTCATCAGACATATACTTTTTGAGCACTGATTTTGTGTCAACTTATAGCATTTGGTGTTTGGGACTGAAACAAAAAGATTTGTAGCCTCATAAAATTTGCATTCTAACATGAAAAAACTAATTTCTACAGTAACTCAGAAGCTGATAAAATAACGGGTAAAGTATGCATTGTTGTTGCTCTGCTTCTCCTGGCCTGAGACAATAAAATATCAAATCGACTCACTAAGGAACTTTTCCCTATGTTGTCACCTACCATCTTCAATATGCAAATGCTATTGAGTGTGAAGTCCTTTCCTTTAAAGTTTCCAAAGTGTATTTGACATAGGTCCACACTTTCTAAAAAATGTGCATGATAATCCTGCTATTTCTTCACACTTTTTTATTGGATTCTATATATACAAAACTGAAAAAATTGAGAAAATTGTTTGCATACTTTTTCTTAACTTACTAGGAATGAAATAAGTTTAAATTTCATAACAAAAATCATTACTATATGTGATGGTAAATACAATTGTATCTCACAATGATTTGACCTTACATTATGTAGTTTGGTTAAAGCCTTTCTGTAAAGCTGTTACCATGCTGTGTGGAACTCAAAAGCCAGAGAACAACAGGAAGTCAGGAAAGGAAGATAGAAAGTGGGGAAGAAGAATAACAAAATTTTTTGTTGTTTTGTTTTTGCAGTATTAGAAATTGATACCAGGATCTCACAAATGCTAGGTAGGTGCTCTACCACTGAGCTAAATCCTTAGCCATTTTAAAATTTTATTTTAAAACAAGGTCTTATTAAGTTTCCTAGGCTAGCTTTGAATTTGTGATTCTTTTGCTTCAGCCTACTGAATAGCTGAGATTACAGGTATGTACCCCTGTGCCTGGTTATTTACTGTTTTAGAAATGTGGAACCACTACATGCCTATCTGCTGCTTCAGTACAATAAGGTGAGCCAAAATTAATATTACAATGTATTTGAGACTTATAAAAAATGACTTTTGTTTCACTTTTGCCCCATAAATCTCAAGCAAAGATTTCTCTCTCTCTTTCTCTCTCTCTCTCCCTTCCTCCCCCCACTGCACAAGTCATGGAAACAAACTGTAAAAAAATAAATTCTAGGAAAAAGTTTCCAAATTGACACATTGCAAAGCCATCATAAATATCAAATATCATTCCTGTATTCTGTACTATTTTCCAGAGAAATTGCTTTACATACCAATTAACTAGGCTATGTTTACAAATGAATTTCAGAAAAGTAAACAAAATATTTTTGTGATTTTCACTACACAGGGATAATTTATTTCCATGAATGACTGCTTCAGTTTTAAATGCAGTCTTTGGAATATTATAGATGTAACATTTGTATTAATTTATTCAAAAGTAATATTAGAAATTTTCAATTATTAAAAAGAAGGGAAATAAAAATTTCAGCCTTGTGAAATAAAGATTATGATTTCTATATATCCTCATCCAAATTACACAAAAGTGAATGTTCTACCATTTTTCCATCCGGTCAGTGACTAATATTCCAGAGGTAAGGGCCCTGCAGGTCCTGTTCTGGAGGTCATGTTTCCTGATTGTCTGGACCTGATATCCAAGATGCCTAAAACTTATAGAATTGAGTCACTTATTTAATATCTCAGGCCAAAGCAAACAGTAACTGTTCCTAAAGCACTATAATTTCTCTTGGAAAATTATGTCTTCTTCATTGGATACAATTCATCAGAAACTATTCCCTTTATGAATCAATGGAAGAGTACATAGCTCAAGTGAGGACAATCACAATTATACAGTGCTTCAAAAATAAGTATTGGCTTAATATTTGGAGAAATCTTCCTAAACACCAGATTGCATAATCCTCAGCTCATGTGTATATGTGTATTAATCAGTGCTCTACTGATGTTTTTACCCTTATAATCCTAGAATTATAATTGATAACAAAAGGTCAGAGCTGAAACAAAATTATGGCTGTCAGAATAAATAAATAAATGAGTTAGCAAGAATAAATCCAAACTTATATAACACATTGCTTTAAATAGTCAGACCACTTGTTACTTATCACTTAACTTTCTTTTACAAATTTAAATTGTGACAGATGTTATTTTGTTTTATGGATAGTCATAGAATTTAGCAATTATTTACAATTAGGAATTAACAGTAGCAAATAAACAAATTTAAAAAACTGACTTTTTATGAAAATGTAGAGTAGTAGTTTTCAAAATGTGATCCACGGATTTGCATGGAAACCTACACCCAGGTCCATGAGATCTAAAATATCTTCATAGTATCATAGCAATACAAGAATATTATCTACCTTTCTTCACTGTGTAAACATTGGAACTTTTTTATTTATTTACTTATTTTTGTGGTACTGGGGATTGAACTCAAAGGCCTTCTGCCTCTGAGCTATACCCCCAGGCCTTTTAATTTTTCTTTTGCTTGTTTGTTTCTTTCATTTTGAAACAGGGTCTTGCTATAAGTTACTGAAAGTCTAAGTTGCTGAGGCTGGTCTTGAACCTGTACCAGAATTACAGGCATGTGCCACCACATCCAGCTTGGCATTATATTTTAAACTCAATAATGAGTAAAACTGCTGGCTTCTCAGCTTGAATTGAGATATTGATACCATACCTTTCTAGTAGTCATTGCATTTTCACCAACAATGATCCTTTTTTTTTCTTTTTTATTATATTCATTTATTGGTGCATTGTAATTATTTGATAAGTGTCAGGTTAGCAGAATCATACATGCACACATTGCTCATTTAGCCCTCCCTCAAATCCCACTCTATTCCCTCCCCATTCCCTCCCTTCAGTGCTCTGCAGAGTGATTGAGTCTTATAAGTTTGTATATATACATCATGTGCTATAGTGTGTTTCCCTTCACCCCCCTCCCAACTCCCTCAGTTAGGTCACCTTTGTTAATCTAAAGTTTTCTTCTTCTTTGTCTGGAGTCCCTTCTAAGTCTCCTTCTATCTAGCTTCCACATGTTAGGGTGAACATCCAACTTTTCACTCTTTGTGACTGACTAATCTCACTTAGCATAATGTTCTCTAATTCTTTCTATTTCCCTACAAATGATGTAATTTTGTTCTTCTTTATGGCTGTGTAAAATTCCATTGTGTACATATCCCATAGTCTTGTAATCCATTCATCTGTTGATGGACACCTTGGCTGGTTCCAAAGTTTGGCAATCATGAATTGTGCAGCTATAAACATAGATACACATGCATTCATCTGGTAGTTTGGTTTCAGTTCTTTTGGGTAGATGCCTAGAAGTGGTATTGCTGGGTCATATGGTAGGTTCATTCCCATTCTTCTGAGGATCCTCCACACTGCTTTCCAAAGTGGTTCCACTAATTTGCAATCCCACCAGCCGTGTATTAGAGTTCCTACTTCTCCACATCTTTACCAGCATTTGTTGTTATTTGTGTTTTTAATGATTTCCATTCTTATTGAGTTAGATGATATCTCAGGGTACTTTTTATTTGCATCTCTCTGACTGCTAATGATTTGAACATTTTTTCATACATTAGTTGTCTCCCTCAGTTCTCTATGAACAATTTCTTAATATTAGTTTTCTCATTCTCTTACCACAATAATTCTTTAAAGACCTATTGAATAAAATAAATTTGATAGAAACACTAAAGAGCTATATATCAAATTATATTGTAGTAATAGAATAGCACTACACATTTAATTAATATTGCTATTTATACTTGAGAAATGCTATTAATTAAGATGTTGGAATAATGATTTTCATCCTCAAAAGCTCCATAGGGAGTTTGGCCATGTAGAGAAATACATAATTTATTATAGAATTCTCCTCCGAGCAACTAGAAGTTGTTAAGGAAGATGATAGGTATAGTCTTTTTAAAATCATAAAGTTGTTCATTCAGCAGTAATGAAGTAAAAAATAATTGGTGTTGTTGCACATTTTATAAACAGGTGTGATTTATCTGCCTGTTTTGATTTTGGCATTGAAGAGAAAATCAAACAAATGATCAAAACAGTTTAATTGTTCAAAACCACTTTGAGAAGTTCTAAACATTCAAAAGGAAAAGGTAGTAGGTAACTATGTACTGCGTCTCAATTAATTTTAGCTTATTTCTTTAAGAAAGCTAATCTCAAATAGGTTTACTCAGGCAAACAATTACATTAATAGTGTTAGGGAGAAATGAGTTTAGATGTCTTTTCTAGCCACATTGTTTTCAGGATTCTGCTTGCTTCACAGAATCTGTGTATTCCCTATCAGTCTTTTCTCTTTCCCAAAGACCACATTTTACACATTCCAGTTTCATGGACAATGGAAGAAAGCAAAGAATTGTATTATTCACAGTATGGTAGATAACACAAACTTCCTATGCACATTAGTTCTTACCCTCACATCTCTGAAATGTGATACAAAGCCAGGCCTCATTGAACATTGTACACTCTCCTGGTCAGCATTCTCACTGCTATAACCCAATAAGCCTGACCACACAACTTAGAGGAAGGAAGATTTATTTGCTCAGTTTTTAGAGATTTCAGGATTCAGTCCATGTGAGGCCAGGTCTGCAGAGCTCAGGACACAGTGTGGGGGAAGTAGGAAGGAGAACATGGGCTCTAATCTCACACCACAGAGGCCAGAAGCCAGCAAGTGAGCAGGGGATTTCAAAGACAAAAGCACATTCCCAAGTGACACAGCCCCATGGACCCATCTCCTCTAGACAAACCCCACCTGCCTAAGTTTCCACCCAGTAAATCCATTGCAATGAATTTATCCACTAATGAGATTTCAACCCTAGTGACTTAATTACAACAATTCTGAACATTAATACATGAGCTCTTCAGGGGACATTCTATGTTTAACCAAAACATACACATGGATGATTTGTGGCAAGCTGAAGAAATTCAAGCTTAGGTGACCCCAGTCTGTTGGAGTATGCAGATAGTGAAATTTCCAAGTCTATGCCCTTACCTTTATTTTGTTTGTGTGAAGAGCAAATATATCTGTGTTCTGTCCAGAACAAGGCATTCTCTTTGTATTGTCAGTGGTTTATTATAAAAACATATTTGAAAAAACTGTCTGGAACAATATCTGTTAAGACCCTTGCAAAATCTAAGAAACTCTTTGAAATTATATTCCACCACTCACAGGAGCTTTAATTTAGCCAGAGACCTGAATGGCAAGAAGGATCAGGCCACAATAATCATGGACAGTGAATGCAATCACTGCAAAGATCCAAATGAAGAAATTGGTTATTTGGGGAAACAAAAGACATTCTAGGCCATGGGGGAAGTCTAATAAATAAGTTCAAAGAAGTAGGAAGGAGAGGCCCTCCGCAACTTTGTGAGACCTGGTTTCAAAATAAAGTATAAAAAAATAGGGCCGGGGGTATAGCGCGGAGGTAGAACGCCCCTGGGTTCAATCCCCGGTACCGCAAAAAAAAAAAAAAGAAGTAGGAAGGAAGGAGTTAGATTATATAGAGCAAGCCTTCTCAGACTTCAATGTGCATGCAAACCACATAAATTGGATCTTGTTAAAAATTCAAATTCTGATTATATCTGGTGCAAGGTCTGAAATTTTGTATTTCTAACATGCTTCTTACTACCAAAGCTATATATCTGAGAGGGAATGAAGTGTAAACTTTGCAGTGTCCAGCTGAGAAATTATCATGATTTGAAATAATTCAGTAGTAATAGTAGTAGTAATAAAGGTAGAGGAAAATGAACTGATACAATTTAACATATATTTTGAAAATAGTGTTGCTGATGGTATGGATAGAGGGTAAAGGAAAGAAAGACATAAAGGAAAACTAGAAATTCTGCCTTGAAAATTGTTTATATTAAAGAAGATTCTTTGAGATAAGAATGATATGGGACAAGCAGCAAAATTTTATGTGCATGAAGATGGAAATATTTCTATTTTAAGAATAATTTTGAACCTACAAGACATTCAGATGTATCTTTCAAGTAGGCCATATACAACTTTGAAGTGATAAGAAGACACTAATATATAGTGTTATAAACCATAAAATTAGATTACATTACCTTGGGGGATTTAGGAGTAAAGGAAGTTTAAAGTTTCATTAAAAAAACAGCAAAATATCTTAGATGAAACAGAAAATCTACCTCAATGACATTAATGAGGGCATTTGGCAAGTTTTTGGAGCAAAGAATCCAATGGAGTTGATTAAAGAGAAAATTTTAAGGACCAAAGTGGAGGTAGAAATGTATGATAGGTATGTTCTTTATGTTATGCTCTGAACAGTAGCTATAAAAGGTTGTAATAAAAAGAAAATGTTGAGCAAGTCAAGAATTTCTTTTTTCTTGTTTTATGATGGAAGGTATATATGTACTTAGCTTGTTTTCTGCTGGTATAGTAGAATGCCACACACTAGATAATATATAAAGATAAAAATTATATTTCTTATAGCACTGGAGGCTGGGAAAATCAAAGTACCATTAACTAATGAGGGTCTTCATTACAGTGTCTAGCATATCTCATAGAGATTAAAGATGAGAAAAAGAGAGAACTTTTATAACAAAGCCAGACCCACAAAATAACTCACACACTTCTGCAGAAACAGCATTAATCAATTCATCAAAGCAGAGTCCCCATGATCTAGCCATCTCTTAAAGATCCCTTTGCCCAATACCATCACACTGGCAATTAAATTTCAACATGAATTTTAGAGGAGACATTTAAACCATAGGAGACTTTAAAGTATATTATCATGTGAGGAGATAAATAATATCATGAGAGAATATGATGCTCCACAGAGGTGGTAAGTTCAGTTAAGAGGTCCCTGGTATAGCAAAGGGATATGGATGCCGATAGTTCAAGGTTTTCAAAGTGGATACAAGTCATCAATCATTATGAGTAAGGAGGTCAGATCTTGATTACTGTCAGATCAGACATTGATTTCTGTGATTTTTCTTATCTCATCAAAATATAAGGCACTGCCATTATTTGAATAGAATTAGAGATGTTCAGTGTTTGTGGAAATATTTATCAGTTGCTTTGGAAAGTGAAAAACATGAGAGAAATATCTAGTACTGTTGAGCAATGTTTTATTTTCTCCTTTTTTTCTGAAGCAAAATGGATTGAATCAAGCAAGCATTTTAAC
Source organism: Glis glis (assembly GCA_004027185.1). NCBI lineage: Eukaryota > Metazoa > Chordata > Mammalia > Rodentia > Gliridae > Glis > Glis glis. The sequence continues at coordinate 6,282 of PVJS01033291.1, read as the reverse complement.
TGTAGTACATAATTCAAAAAGAAATGAATTTATAGTAAATTCCAACCTATACATTGTAGAAATTTAATATTTTTAAAGATTATTCTTAATTAAAATCAAATCACAGCATAAGGTGAGGTATATCATATTTGATTCTTTATGGATTTATTTTTATTAATACATTATCATTGTACAAATTAGGGGATTCACTATACTATTTCCATACATGCATGTATCATATGTTGATCATATCTATCTACTCTTCTATCCTCTCCTTCCCTTCCCTCACTCCCCTTCTGCCCAGCTCCCTTTCCAGCCCCTATTAGCCTCTCTTTTATTGCAGGTCTTCTTTTTTCCCCATATATGAGAGAAAGCAAACAACACTTGTCTTTCTATGTCTGACTTATTTTGCTTAACATGATTTCTAGTTCCATCCATTTTCCAGAGCAATGTTTTCTAATTTAAAATTTCTGGTTCTTGAATTATATAAAACATGGTTAACATTGCATGCTTTCCCCAAAATAATGATCTCTCTCTCTTTCATATATACATATATATATATATATATATATATATATATATATGAAATGCATATGTACATGTGAAGTCAGTGGAATTTCACCAGGAATAAGTCTTATGGATGAGAGAAAACAGAGGAATTAACATGTGCACAAGATTCACTTTGGATAATGGACCGCAGACTATGGACTTCAAATGGGGTAAGGATAAAAGTTAGAATTTGAGTGTATTGCATTTACTGAATTTGTAGAATTAGAGAAGTTTTGAAGTCAACTGAATTTGCTTAGTCAGGTAACTGATATTTATTTACTTTTGACTATCCCAACCATAAAAAATTAAACCCTGAACTTCTGCCAAGAAAATCTATAGCTACTTGTTTACAAAACTTCTGCCAAGATTTATTATAAGCTGAAAGTCTATTTTTTATTTTGTAATTTAGAAATTCTCAGGAAGTCACTGGGAGGAATTAGCATAACATCCAAGGAATCTATGAAACTTTGGGTTGCTTCCATTTGTATTGCTTTTACATCCCTGTAAGAATGGTCCCATATTTTTAGGACAAACTTCACAAGCACAAACTGAAAAATATAAATTAAAGAACACAGAAGAGCCTTATTTGCTGACTCACTCATCACTTGTCAGGGCACCAATTATAAAATCTATACATACAGTCTAGTGATAACACCTTTTAGGATAGAAGGAAACAGTCCTTTAAAAGGGATAAAAATCCTATGACTACAAAGTAAAATGCAACCACATCTGACTTCCATGAAGGTTGCATATTGTATTCCTGCCAATGTTAGAGATAGATATTGATTTGGAATGTATGTAAGATTTGAGTGATGGATGTGCTTTAATAAGAGGAAAGACAAATTAATTAACCTGTCAAACCTTTGCACTCAGACATCAAGAATGCAATAGATTCTTGCATAATTAGGTATTGATTCCCAGCAGTTCTAAACATGTTTTCTTGCTTAAGTTGATGCTCCCATTTGTGATTTCAAAGGAACTTATGAATTAGAAATGGTTCTCAAAACAGTGCCAATTGGAAGCTGATATACATATGTAGTATTAAACAATTCATCTTACTTTTGTGTGTGCTGTAAGAATAACATGCTTCATGAAGTACACTACCAAAAAGTAATTATCCTTTTAAGACATTAATAATATTTCATTGAATGTACAAAATAAAAATAATTTTATGCAAAAATTTTGGTATTTGAATTAGGTATAGCATGTCTTTTTAATTTTAAGACAAATTTTAGTAATAGAAAATGTCAATAGTATGAAAAAATAATGATATAAATGTTTACATTTACTTTATTATACTTTTTTTTTTTGCGGTACTGGGGATTGAACGCAGGGGCGTTCTACCTCCGCGCTATGCCCCCGGCCCTATTTTTTATACTTTATTTTGAAACCAGGTCTCACGAAGTTGCAGAGGGCCTCACTAAGGAGAGAGAGAGAGAGAGAGGGAGAGAGAGAGAGAGCTGAGGCTGGCCGCAAACCCGGATCCTCCGGTCTCCACCTCCCAAAGTATTGGGATCACAAGCGTGCACCACCACACCCGGTCTATTCTACATTTTATAAAAATGCACTCAAAGTTGAAATATTGGACACACATTTCATTTTTGTCTTCATGTCACTGAAAATAAGCCATGATAAAATTATAAAATATAAAAATGAAGCTCTAAGAAAACAAATTTTATAGGAAAAATGAGATAAACTTTAAAGATTAAGAGCCATGTAAAATTTATGAACTGCATTCATTAATAATCAAGACCATGCAAATGTATATGAGTGTTCATATGGACTGTGCTCTAGATCCAGCAAATGTAGGGGTCAGGCTGAGTTTTGCTGTCCTTGGAGAGTTGGTGGGATCAAGTCTCCTTGGGAAGATCACCTGGTATTTCTGGCCCCAAAGCCACCAACAAAACCAATTAATTCACTTTGTCCCATTCCCAATGTCAAACACTTATGAAAACATAAATATAGTATATACTATAATCATGTAATAAGAATATTTATATCATAGTATAATAATATTATTAGTTTTATATATACATATATAATATATATACACTCTAGATTATGATTTCTAACCCATTTCAATGTACCTGTGTCAATTTCATTGAACTATTCACCAAATTGAAAACTCTGGACTTAGTGGATTAAATTTCACAGTTGATGCAAAATGGCCCTCAAAAATATAAACCTAGAAAATAGCACATCTAAATTTTCATCAAAGCCATAGAAGTGTAAATAAAATAAAATTCAGATCAAGCACTCTGGTTTTGGAAAGCAAAGACTAGAAGAAGAGTCTAAGCAGGGAGGCTGGGATCCTAACAAAGAGGACAGAAAATGTAAGCAGAAACAAGTGTATGTGGAGGATCTGAACCTGAGCCTTTTGAGATTTTTTTTGTGATCATACTGAACAACAAAAGACAAACACCACACACACAAACACACACACACACACACACACACACTTCTATCACAAATTAATTAGCTGACTGAATTTGAGAGTAGAATCTGGTATACTCTTGAAGTTCTGAGTTTGGCAACTCCTATGATAAGTATGGAGCACTAAGAGTAACAGTTGAGATAAAAGATAATCTTCATAGTTTGAAAACAAAAGAGGGAAATGGTCAAAAGTTAACTTTAGAAACATCATTCGGACAACTGTGAAATTTTTAATAGAACTAGAGCAATTCCAAATAAGAAAGAGATTCTAAGTACCTAGTGAAACACAAGAAGTAGTGAGAAGCTGCATAAGGGCCAAGGCAGGTATGTGGGCCAAAAAGATGTAATGAAGTTTAGCAGGGGGAGTGCAGGGTATATTAGTTAATTTATATAGCAGAAGATGAGTGATAACTTAAAGTAATCTCATTAAATCAACTTTCAAAAACAGGAGCAAGAATTATTTACAGAAAACAATGAGTTCAGATTTTCAAACTGCTTTTTCCCTTGCCCTGAGACCCTTTGGAGAATGATGGCCAATACACTAATGTGACTATTGACCTTACAGTCTTACAATCACCCTTTTGAAGAAGATATTTTGCAGGAAAATACAAATGACAAACAAACCTGGAATATAATAACATGCGACTGTGAAAATGTAAATGCTATTTAAACAAATTAATAACATTTTTTACTATCAGATAAAATATTGTTTGTGTTTATGTATGTGCACAGGTGATATGTCTATGCTTTGTTTTCTTTCATAAAACATTCAGTATTAGTGAGAATAGAGTGAAAGAGCCTCATAGTAAGTATTGATTATTTGTTTTCCAAAATATAATACATTACCCAACCCCTTGCCAAAACTATTTTATTAATGTACGCTACAAAATTAACTACTAATATCCATTACTAATTAGTCTGTTGACATTTTTTAGTCTTTATTAAAATTTTCTGTTGTGCAGGTTTTTGTGTAAACATATATATATGTGCATGCATATATATATATATGCATATATATGTATATGCACATACAGATATATGTATAGATATAAACATACTTATATATGCAAATATATACAGACCAATATATTTTATGTAATCAATCAAATCTATCAGTATTTTCATTTATAATATTTTCAATTTCTTTACAACCTTTTTTAATATAAGCAATTACAATGATTTTTATGAGTAAAAAGCTTTCTCTAGGCAAATACTTTTAAATTTTTATCTATTTATATTTATCTAATTTTTCTCTTCTTGAGCATTTAACTGTATCGTTCACATAATGTTAATTGTGTTCTTTGGTATGAGGTAAAGATTTAGTGTGTTCATCTACCTTCATTAAACTATTCTCTCAGACTAAATATTCTTTAATATATCAAATTTTACATTCAGAACTTATAAATTTTTCAATTATTTATTCATTAAATGAATATTTATTATATGTATATTATTTGTCAGACAATATCCTAAAATTTGGAAATACAGCAGTGAAGAAAATTTCCTTATCATCGTACATCTTTCATGTTATTGGGTAGAAAAGACAAAAAGGAGAAAGAGGAGAAATAAGTTAAAATTTTAATGTATTATATTTTGGAGGAAAAACATAGTAGAAAAAGAAATAAGAAAAGGTAGATAAATGGATTCAAGATAAATGAAAAAAAAAGTTGAAATAATTGATAATAGACACTCTTTAGAAATTTATCTTCAGTTTTAGCCAGGAAGTCTATGAAGGTGTTGGTTTTGCTTTGAGTGTTTTTGTGTGGAAGAATAAAAAATGTGATAGAAATAACTGTTAAAGCAGAAAAGACAGTGAAATTGTAGGAGTTGGGTTCTTGAAAAGGTAATTGAATCTAACTTCCAAGCAGATATTTGGGCTTTTCAGAGAACATAGACAATTTACCATGAGAACAGGAATTGAGAAAAAAACAAAGAAAATGAAGCTCTTGTGATTGCTTTATTTTCTCTATGATATAGGCACCAAAGGCTAGAATTTCAGAGTGCTTTGTTAATCACTGTTATTTTAGCAATAATCAAGTATAATGATTAAGTGGATTTTCTAAATTATAATGTAAGCTAAGATTTAACTTTCCAATGATTAAAATTTCTAGTAAAACAAAAACAGGTTTCATAATTAGTCTGATTAAAATCAGAATTTTCATCTTATTTCCTATATAACCAAAGCAGTCTCATGTTTCAGAACTCATTACATATGTGATATAAATGGTTGGGGAGGTTATCTTAAGTGTTATTGAGGCAGAATAGAAGAAATAAAAATATATAATAAAAATACATAAAGGAATATTGAGAAAAAAGCAACTATTTTTAATAGTTTCATTGGTATGTTATAATCTCACATCATAATCATAATGCAGTTTATAGTGATAGCAATATACATGCACACAGCACTTGATGGGCTTTCCCCCAGCTCCCTTCCATCCCCCCTTCCTAATATAGGGTATTGAGATTGACATTGGTATTCTCACATATGTACATAATGTCAACGGTAATGAAGCCTTGTGCTAAAATTCCTCACCCTCTAATTCAGCCCTGTCACTCCTGTTTCTTAGAAATTTGCATATATTTATTAGAGACATCTGCATATATTTATTAGAGACATCTATTTAAATTTGCATATCTTTATTAGAGACATCTACTGATCTAGGAATAGAGACCAAAAAGAACAGAGACAAAAGATCTAAAAAGAAGATAGGATCTTTTGAGTGGTCTGAGTCCAACCAAAAAAATGTACTTTTTTGTGATACTAGACATTGAACCTAGGGGCTTTCTATTTCCAAAATATACCTCCACCCCTATTGTTGGTAGCCTTCTTTGTCCACATGCTGAAGTATCCATCTTGGACAGGCTTAACTAGGTACATAATGGCTAGCTAAATGAAAATTGTGTGCATGCAAACAAGCTTCCAAGAACCAGATGAGACTGAGAAGCAGTTGTGGCAGAAATGTTTACCCTTTCCTTCCCTGGGACTATCCCATGACTGCCTTGCTGATATAGAGTTTGCCTCATGGTAACAAGTGGCCACCTGAAATTATATTTTTAGTGCCTTACATGATTGGTGGACCCTACTCCAGACATCCCCTGCCATATAGGCTTTCATGTTTGTGTCCTCTGTTTTATAGTCTGTTGTTCATTGGCACAAAACAGATATCTGTTATAAGTTACATTTTAATATTTAAAACTTAAATCTCTACAAATGAGCTGATTAGGATTTGCTGATATAATAGAGGGAAGTTCTCAGAAGAGGGAGTTTCTTAATCTGGGGAGGAAAAAGGGTGGTTGATCCCTTGTAAGGATTATCTT
>PVJS01033290.1:0-22263 GCA_004027185.1 Glis glis | reverse complement strand
ACTGGGGATTGAGCCCAAGAGCATTCTACCTCCAAGCTACACCCCCAGCCCTATTTTATTTTTTATTTTTAAATAGGGCCCCACTAAGCCAGGCATGGTGGCGCACACTTGTAATCCCAGTACTTGGGAGGCTGAGACCAGAGGATCCGGGTTGGGGGCCAGCCTCAGCTACTTAATGAGACTCTACAACTTAGTGAGACCCTGTTTCAAAATAAAGAATAAAAAATAGGGCTGCGGTTGTAGCTCGGAAGTATAATGCCCCTGGGTTCCATCCCCAGTACCGCAAAAAAATAAAAATAAATAAAAATTAAAAATAAATAGGGTCCCACTAAGTTGCTGAAGACCTGAGATCCTCAGGTCTCAGCCTCCCAAGCACTGGGATTACAGGAGCGCACCATCACGCCCAGCTTTCATCAATATTTTCTACATCACCAAAGATTAGTCTCACCTGGAGGGAGAAAAAGGGCTCCTCGCACCCGACCTTCTCGGACCTGCTTCCGCTGCACCCCAGGGCCTGAGAACCAGCGCTGCACCGTCTGGCTGGCCCTGGGCCGGACCCTGGCCGAATCTTGGAGGCACACGGAGTCATAGAGGTCCAGGGTGACCCTGAAGGGGCTGTTCATCACATCCTGCTTGAGCAGCCTCCGGAAAGCCCTCTTGGGCTTCAGAGACCAGAAGAGGCCCATCGGATGGACCCCTACATAGTCGCCTCCGAATGCGGCAGCCCGCTGCAGGTCCACCTCGCCGGTCTCATTAGCGCTGTAGAAGGCCGAGGACTGGAACAGATTCCCCTTCTCATCCTTCAGCGAGGCCCTGAGGGTCACCACCTGGGACGGGGGCAGGCCTGTCACTCGGATGTGCACTGGCTCATCCGCAAGCGCATTTGCAGGGGTGGCTCTCAGCTGGATCATGGGCAGCTGGCAAGTGGACCCGGTGGTGCTTCCTGCCCTGCAGCGGGAGCGGAGACTCTGAGCTGGACTTCAGTTCCAAGGAGAGGCCACAACAACGTTCATGCCAGGTCTGGAAATTGAACCCTAGGGATTTAATGCAAAAACAGTCAGGACTTTTGGAGGAGGGAATGGGAAACCTGCAGAGTCCCCAGTAGTCTCAGGTTACAGAGGAGGAAGTGGGTGAAGTATGCTCTGAGTCTCAAGTAGTCAATCAGGGAACTGGGAATTCAAGCTAGATCCCACACCACAGCCTCCGGTCCTATCCATTGAAACACTGGTAAATCTTAGTTTTGTGGTTTTGAGTAAATGGAGCTTGAATTTTTCCGTTGAAATAATACCCATCCGTGTGGTCGATTTCACAAGGTGTTTGTTATTATTCAAAGGGGCTGGTCCTGATAGAGAACTCTGAAGCAGTGCAGCTTTGGAGCCTCGTACCCGGCTGGGTAGTTACATAAGTCTTTTATGGTGGTGGTGCTGGTGGTTCCTCTGAAGTTTCTAATCCCCACCTGCTGTTAGAGTTCCAGCTTTTTGCAGAGTTACCATGATTTGTTCTTTTTGGGGGAAATCAAACTTCATGTTCTTGTCTCTGCTTTTATGCCTTTCCAATAGTCATAAGTGCCAATGCTATTTGTGATAAAAAAAGACTGTAATATACATTTGATTGGCCATTTCAAACTCTACTCCATTATGAAGGAAATGTTGGGCCTTCCCTTCTTTCTTCCTATCTTCCCTTCCCTCCTATCTTCCTCCTCCACTTTAGACCTCATTACACAAAGGATTTGAACCTGCTTACAGATAACGTAGAAAGAGTAAAATAAAAATAATATATGAACTGGAATCACAGGAATTGGCCAAAGAAAACTTGGAATATGAAACATAGAGCGATTTGTGGGCTGTAAGTTTGACATTAACCTGCTGATAGCCAAAGAAAAGGGGGCCGGCTGTCTTATCAGTTCCATGGTTCTAATTATTCTCAAAGAAAAAGTTACCAGTTCCTTGGGGAGAGGAAAAAAGGAGACCTCTCCAAAATGGGAAATTTCTCATGAGACTTTGACATATGTACACACCATTCTTTCAACAATGTCCTCGGAGAAATTATAGGTGTCCCCTTATTTGTTGTATGTTTTCTCTCATATGTGGAAGCTAGAGAGAAGTTGGGTAACAAAAGGGACTTCAGATGAAGGAGAGACACCAGTGGAGTGATGGAGGAGGTTTGGGGGGGGACATGATGAAGGCAACAATTTAAATAATGCTATGTATGCATATGAAATTATCCACACCAATCTCAATGACATGTACGGGGAAAGGGAGGGAGTGGGGGAGTACTCCGAGGGGAACATACCAAGTGCTGTGTGTGTGTATGTTCCTATCACTCTGAACCTCATTATGATGTATAATTACAACGCACCAAAAAAGTATATTAAAAATAAAACACTTAGAACAAAAAAAAAATAAAGCTTGAATCTCCAAAGAGTCCTTAATTCCTTAATTTTACTTTAGGAGAAATGCAAAACAAACGCTTTGGGGTTTAGATTTATGAGCACAAAAGTTCTGTAGAAATCAATGGGCTCTGGCAGTTCAGGAGCAGAAATAGGGGTGTTGACTCCTAATTCTCCAGTGTAGAAAGTGGGTCATTGGAAATAGGAGATGGTGAAGGATAAAACGCCTTTTTGCACTTTAAAAAAGATATTCTCTGTACCTGATCTCCCACCAACAAACAGCGTTACTGACCAGTTTACATAAACCTAAACTCATAGTCAATGGAATAATTTTTAATAGCTAGAATCATTGTCAATATTTTCCTTCAATGTGGGAATGTTCTTTGCAGAAAGTGGCATCAAATCAAACTTCACAGTCTTTCATTCATGTTAGGCAAATGGGACATGAAACATTCAAAAAACATCGTGTGTTCCTTGCAACATTTCAGTGTGCTGTAGGTATTTTCTGATCTGATTCCTTCCTATAAGCCTCTAAATTGGCTGTGCATTATGTCCCCCAAAAAGAGGTCATTAAGAAGTCCTAATTCATTCCCCTCCTTCTGGCTACTACTCTTTCTCAAAACTGCAAATGTATTGACCAAATACAGATTTTATTTTCATAGCTAATTAGTTTGAATGGCTTACTATAACCACTCTCTAGCAAACATCCCAAATCTAGTCATAGCTTCCCAAGAGAATTGCTCTGCACAGCAAATATGGGTGAAAATTTTAGGGATTCTATTGACACTCATGTTGCAAATTGTACAATGTGTATGCTTAGAAGTTATAAGAGTCATATGGGGCAGGAAGAAATTAGGACCAAAAATGTAAAAGAAATAGTTACAAAGTCCTTTGTGATAGAAAATTTTAAAGTTGCTTCCAAAGTCATGGAATTGCCTGAAAATTGTCCCCTAAACCCGAAAGCTACAGACACTCAGCTGCAATGTTTGTACCATGTGGCTGTAATCCTGGAATGACTGCTGATTGGATCAGGGCTGGATACCTGATTCAAGATGTTTTCCTCTTGCCAGTTTAGAATTAGGACCCAGAGATCACCAGTCACTCTCTCGGGTTCAGGATTCAGGTGAGCCAAGCCAGGCATGACACTGTCATGCTCCCATTTACTTGCATGACCCTGGGAGCAAGCCCCTAAGGTCTTCCTTAAATGTGTCACCCCAGGAGCCTCTCTTGCCTCACCCTAGTCCTGGCTGTGGACATTAGGCATGTGACTGAATGCATAAAATTCAGAAGTTGTGTCCAGATAGTCACAGAAACCATTCTTGCTGTTTAGGTGTATGAGGTTTGAAAAGAAAGAGAAAAATTAAGAATGAATAAAACAGACACAAAGATTAAATACCTGCTTCTAGCCACTCCTGAGGGCCCACTCTAGTTGAGCCCCTTGAGATGCTCTGGCATCCTTATAATAGAATTTTATTTAATTTATTTGCGGTACTGGGCATTGAACCCAGGGACATTCTACTTCCGAGCTACACCGCCAGCCCTATTTTTTATTCTTTATTTTGAAACAGGGTCTCACTAAATTGCGGAGGGCCTCACTAATTAGCTGAGGCTGGAGGCGAATCCAGATCCTCCAGTCTCAGCCTCCAAAATACTGGGATTACAAGTGTGCACCATCAGGCCCCGCTAATAGAATCTTTTTGATTGCACAAGCTTGGGTAGTGTTTTATTACTTGCCATCAGTAGTTTAAGTACTTCACAAATGTAGAATGGTTAAGTGACTTCTGCAAGGTCATATCATGATCAAAAGAGAAGAGGAAGCAGGTTTTCTACTTGCTTATGTGAATTTATTTATTTTTAATTGCTCCAGTACACTGATTCACTAGTCAAAGTAATTGCTTACATAAATCAAGTTTTAAAAAAACCACACAAGTTTTACTTTTCCAACAGATTCTACTAAGTGATAATATTCTACAGGATGTCCCAGTACTCTGGGGGTTTCTTTCTGGGCAAACCTGAGAGTCCACCAACAGAGAAAATCCCAGCATCAAACTCCTTCCCAAGACCACACTCGCTGCCCTTTTAGACTAGGTAGTAGAATCAACCTCAACCTTCTATGCAAAGTCCAGTATCCCACATCATCCACCACCCACCATGGCTCTCTGTTGTCTCTGCTATTCTATATTAATGAAGGCTACTAGGGATAAGTTACAGGGATCTCTAGATTTGAAGGTCCCCAGTTCAAAAAAAAAAAAAAGATTTCTTCATCTAATCCCATTTAACCTTTACCAATAGAAATATATCTGACCTAGAAAAAGTGATTTTGTTTTCATAAGTCCAAATGACAACTTATGCATTTTCATTTGTAGACTGATTTCCCATGAGTTGATAGCATCAGCAACATTATAACCTGAGGAGACCAGTTGTAGGATTAATTCATTTATTCAGTGACAGAAAAATCAAGTCTTTTTCCAAGAGCAGGAGTACTTTTTTATTTTCAGCCCACTACTCTCATTTCTCCTTAAAGATGAAGTTTCTGTTTGTAGAGATCTTATTTTCAGTCGATAAGCATGATTCCATCATGTTTCTTCCTTGAAATCACTTACTGAATCATGGCAGGATGGTGGCTACATGTAAGACATCAAACACATCAAACAACCATGAGACATATTAGACCAACTAGAAGTACTATACAAGAATGGACTATACAAGAATCTAGAAGTACTCTAGATTTCACAGGTCCTATCAAACAAACAAATGCCATCAACTCCCTGAGTCTATTTTGGATGACCAGGTTGAAGTTGCTTCTAATTTAGATGTAAGTTGTTCTACTTTACCTACAATGTCAACTCAGGTACCACAGGAAGTGTCAGACACAGCACAGATCCGCTTCTGTTTGGCCAAAAGGAAATCCAATGCTATTCTAGTATGCAAATCTTCTTGCACTAGGAATTAGATTATTGTATTCCCTGGGCTTGGTTTATATTTGTTTACTATGTCAGGCAAATAAGGAAGAAAACTTCAACAACCACCTCAAATTCTCCAACTCCAATTCCTAATTAGGAGTTATAAGAAGAACAAGGAGGTAAATGATCATTTCTCCCCTGGAGCAGCATTTTTGGAAAGAAAGATTTGGGGTAGTTGTTCTGTTTCTTATTGGTATGGGGCCTTGGCCCTTCCAACCGCTCATTGGTTTGTGTTGTCCTCATATATCCTTCCTTATTTATATATTTCTAATTTTTTTTGTTGTTGTTGTACTGGGGATGGAACTCAGGGGCATTCTATCTCCAAGCTACACCCCCAGCCCTATTTTTTATTCTTTATTTTGAAACAGTGTCTCACTAAGTTGCGGAGGGCCTCACTTAGTAGCTGAGGCTGGCCGCCAACCCGGATCCTCCGGTCTCAGCCTCCCAAGTACTGGGATTATAAGCGTGCGCCACCACGCCCGGCTTATATTTCTAATTCTTAGAGAAGAAAGGACTTTTTGTCCATTTGTTGTTTTTGTTTTGACTTTTTAATTTCAAAAGCCAGTTGATTCATCTTGGAAACCATATGTGTAATGGTTTCTAGTTTGATTATTTTTGAAGACACCATAAAAATGTCTAGTACCATACTGAAAATTTTCTATATTGGCAATTTCACATTATGGTTTAGTTATTTTTTCAGATTAAATCCTTTAAGATTTGAACCAATTCATAAAAAGAAAGAAAAGATCTTCCTTTATTTTAGACATTTGATCTAACACAGAATGCTGTTTTATGCCTATTTTATCTTTAGTTTGCTTCCAATATTTTTTATGAAGATAAGAATATGTCTTTTATTTTTTTTAACTTTTTATGTTCATTTATTGGTGCATTGTAATTATACATTTTGATATATGTCAGGGTATGAACATCGTACATGCACACATTGCATATTTAGCTCTCCCTTCAATCCCACCCTATACCCTCCCCCTTCCCTCCCTTTCATGCTCTGGATAGTGATTGAGTCTTATAGGTTTGTGTATGTGCATCATGTGCTATAGTGTGTTTCCCTCCACTCCCCTCCCAACTCCCTCAGTTAGGTCACCTTCTTTGTCCATCTAAAGATTTCTTCTTCTTCCCTTCTAAGTCCCATTTTATCTAGCTCCCACAGATTAGGGGGAACATCCGATTTTTTACTCTTAGTGACTTACTAATATCGCTTAGCATGGAGAAAACTAGAGAACATCATGCTTCCAATATTAATTGTTGGCCCAATTTTTCCTTTAAAAACCCTGAAATTATGTTATATAGAGCATTTTATTTTATTTTATTTTATTATTTTTTGCCCTTTCAAGGAAATTTTTAGAAAAGTTTTATACAGCTGGGTTACTTAAGTCTTCTCTTTTATACCGTATTCCAGTTGAGGGGATAGTAATGGTAATAGATCTATACTCTAGAATAATATCTGTCTCTTAAAATCCTGAATTTTATAGTAATTTCTGTCCTTCTGAGATCTATAAAAATCCCTTAACTACAGTATTTAATTTGGTTATTGTTCTGGGTTTTGATTCAACTCCTGAGTGTAAGCCAACAATTTTCCAGTGTGGTTGTTTGTATCCTGAGAAAACCCTGAAGAAAGAGTGGAAAGAATGGAATTTAGAAAGCCAGGGGCTATATGGATAAATGTAAGACAATAGATATGCAAGATGGTAGGTTTCAGAAAGGCTAGAGCCTTTGAGATAACCTATCTTGAAGCTAGAATTTTGTTGTGGGGTCTCAGCATTCAACTGATTCATAAAGGCTTGATATTTTGTCTACTAATCTTCCTGGAGTGCCAATTACATGTGTTTGTTTGCTGATTCTGACTTGTCATAAATTCCCCAGAGGAGTCATTATTATTTTAAGCCTAAAATGTTGCCATTTATACCAAGGTAAATGCGAGAAATTAGATTATGGTGAGACTTTCTACAGAAGTTCTCCCAAGGGAATTATGTGGTTTTGATATAAACAAATCCATGAAACAAACAGAGAAAGAAAGGCCACTTGATCAGTCAACAGTGTGTGCTTGGGTGGCTCAGGTTTCCCAACCAAAGAAAAACTAGGAAAGGGCCATGGTCAGTAACCCTATAGTCATTGCACCTGGAATATGGGCCAAACAAAGGCATGTTGTTTCACAAGTGGACAAGGTAGGGTGTGCCTTCATGAAGATTGGCTAGGGATACAAGGCAAACTCCATGGATTGCCTTTTCACAAATTAGTCATAAATCTTATAGATCTCAGACTGATTAGGCCCATGTATCATCTGTTCCTAATACAATACTCCTTTAACCAATGGAAACAAGAAAAATCCAGCATTAAAATCACACACACATTACACACACAAGACTCTATACCTACACACTAGGGATTCTCAACTAGGGTTCTGAGGAACTCCAAAGTCCTACAAAATATTACTAGGGTTTCCACAATGGAGAAATTTGGGGTTTTAAGTGGCATAGGATGCTTGTATTCACAGTGATGATTAATAATATGCATCCCTAACAGCGATTTCTGTAGAGGTCTTTCATCCCCACAGGGCAGTATGAAAAAGCATCATGTTCAATTGGTGGAGCCCATTCTTAGGTTTGCATGCAAGATGGGAGAGGTTCTTCATCAAGAGCACTGTACACACAGAGCGGAATAGCAGACTGGAAATTTTCGTCTTTCCTTCCCCGATTACCTCCCTCCCACAAATTCCCCTTCACCTCTGTGTAATAAGCTAACCGACTGAGCAAACTCTATTTGTGTAATAGAAAATCAGAAGGAAATTTGCAATCTTTTCTTTTTTTTTCTGGGGCTTGAACCCAGGGGCATTCTACCTATGAGCTATACCCCCAGCCCTTTTTATTCTTTATTTGGAAGCAGGGTTTCACTAAGTTGCCAAGTGCCTTGCTAAGTTGCCGAGGCTGGCCTCAAACCTGTGATCTTCCTGTCTCAGCCCCCCAAGTACTGGGATTGGAGACATGCACCACCATGCCCAGTGTGCATTCTCAAAAATGAATTTTATGCACTGCTACTCAGCAGCCACATGCTGACATTTGCTAGTATTGTAAATATTGCAAAGTACAGACAGTGCAAGAAGAGCATTGTAATGATAAATTGTTGTCTTGGGGGAAATTCTCTCATTTACTATTTATTATTCTGTTCTATTTTATGTCTTGGCAGGCATTTGCATTTCACAAAATGTCCGATGGTCCAATAGTATGATTTTTAAGACAAATTTTAAATGGAAGGGGATTGTAGGACTAGTGACATGTCTTGTAAGATTAGAGCTGAAGAATTCCCATTTTCTTAGTCATTTTCCAAGAGACCAAACATTAAATAAAATCTTTATAATGAAGCCACTTATCAATGGGACTTATATTCAATGATAAAACAAGTTGTCCTATTCCATTGTGAATAGTCTTAAAAACATTTAAAAATACAGCAATGGTTCCAGGAAAACTGGGGGAAAAGAATATATACAGCCAGGTGTGGTGGCGCACGCTTGTAATCCCAGTACTTTGGGAGGCAGAGACCGGAGGATCCGAGTTCACAGTCAGCCTCAACTCTCTCTCTCTCTCTCTCTCTCTCCCTAGTGAGGCCCTCTGCAGCTTCATGAGACCCGGTTTCAAAATAAAGTATAAAAAAATAGGGCCGGGGGTGTAGCGCGGAGGTAGAATGGCCCTGGGTTCAATCCCCGGTACCGCAAAAAAAAAAAAAAGAATATATACGATCATTTGAGAAGTAAAAGGGCCAATTATTTTAAATGGGCATTAGAATTCTACTGTTCTCTCAATTTTCTGCCCCCATCCTTTTTTAAACAGCAATTATTGGACACTTACTAAAAGCTAGTTACTGGGTAATATTAGTTCCAATAGTAAATTCATTTCACTTATCAAGCCCCTTTCAAAGTCATTTTTCTCTTGATTCTTATGACAACCCTATGGGTACTATCTTCCCATTAAAAGTTAGGAAATTGAGCTCAGCAAGGGAAATGACTTATCCAAGTTTGTCTGTGTAATCAATGGTGAAGAAATATCATAGCCCATGCCTTCTAACCCCATATAGAAACCTTAATTATTTCCC
The DNA here is from genome assembly GCA_004027185.1 of Glis glis. Taxonomy (NCBI): domain Eukaryota; kingdom Metazoa; phylum Chordata; class Mammalia; order Rodentia; family Gliridae; genus Glis; species Glis glis. The sequence goes on along the minus strand of PVJS01033290.1, from coordinate 12,807 downwards.
CCAAATGAGAGTAGAAATATGAAAGCTCATGCCTCTCTTGGCCTCCCCCTCCTTTTTTCCCAATGCTTTGTGTGTGTGTGTGTGTGTGTGTGTGTGTGTGTGTGCATGTGGTATTGGGGATGGAACCCAGGGGCATTCTACTTCCAACCTACACCTCCAGCCCTATTTTATTTTTTATTTTGAAATAGGATCTCACTAAGTTTCAGATGGCCTCACAAGGTTGGCCATGAACCTGCTATCCTCCTGTTTCAGCCTCCCAAGTACTGGGATTACAAGTGTGCGCCACCACACCAGGCTTCTCCCAATGCTTTCTTGTTTTTAATTTCATCCTTCCTGTCCATGACTCTTAATATTTTAGTACAATATACTCCCTAGTATGTGGTTTGACAGGGTAGATAATGGAAGAGTAGAATTATAGACCATAAACTTGTGTTTGCACAAAACATATTTTTTTCTATTTTTCTAGATTCAAAGTAATTTCTCTCTTGAGCCCTTGTTCCTCCAAGTGACAGAGATGTAACCACAGAATTTAAAGTACCTTGTTTCTCTTGAAGTCCAAGTAAGTTTCCTGTTACTTCTACAATGCTGAAAGACTTGGGGTTGGGAAGACTGTAATCCCAGCTACTGGGGAGGCTGAGGCAGAAAGATCAGTTGAGCCCAGGAGTTCAAGGAGAGCCTGGGCAACGTAGCAAGACCCCTGTCTCAAAAACAAAAACCAAACCAAAACAAAAACCTAAAACACAATAATACAACAACAAAACAAGGTGTCTATCAAATAATAAACACCTATTTGTGACTTCTGGGATGCATACTGGCCATTAGGTTCTTCTGTAACTCAAAATCTAGGGAAAGAGTTGTTGCTTTTTTTTTTTAACATGCCATCTTTTCCTGAAGCAAGGGACATTGACTGATTTTCCTTGGGTGGAAGGACAACAAAAATGAAAATACCAAAAAGTAGGGGAGGGAAATAGGAGGCAATATTCCCAATGGTACATGCAAGTTGACTCTGCTTCCAACTTCCAAAGCCTTCAAAACTTCCCCTTGCCTCCTCTCACTTAGTCTGTATGACTTTTTCCTACTTGTATTTAATTTCTATGGGCTTATTCTTAATTTGGATCCCAGTTAATCCACATACACAAGGATTAATACCCTGGTATAACTAACCCCAAATCTATTTAATGGTATAATGAACCATCTCATACAAACTCAGCATATACCATTGTAAAAATCTGTTTCTTTGTCTCTGCCTTTTCTGTGCTTTCCAATGCAATGGCCACTAGCTATATATGGCTAAATTCAATTAACTAAAAATAAATAAAATTTAAAATTTAATTTATCACTTATACCAACCACATTTAAATTGCTCAGTAGCTACTGCATTGTACCATGTAGATATAGAACATTTCCACCATCAGAGAATGTTCTATTGAACAGCACTACTAAATTCCCCAAGGGCAGAAATTATACCTAGTCAAATGTCGTATTTCTCCACTCCTAGAATAGCGTCTGGCTCATAGTGGTTAATAAATGTTTGTTGAATTTAATCATAGAGTAAATGTTCATGTAAAAGAAAAAATTGAATCAAATATCTTGGAGAGAATATGAATAAGGAAGAACAGAAGCCAATTTTTAAAAAATTAGGCTATTTTTGAAGAGTGGAGATTCTTCCACATCTAGTGGAATAGATTTTCTAAATTTTCCCACTTCTTTGTACCATAAGGCAGGGTTCTGCACATGGCCGGGTATCAAGGAAACAAAGGCCACAGGAAAGGTAATAATAAATCCTCCTCACACAGGATTAACCTTGAAATAGCTGGGGGAGAAGCCCTCAGAAATATGAAAGCAGCCTTATTAGGGGCTGAGTATGAAAGCCAAGGTTTTGGGACCTATCGGCTCCCAAGGAGAAGGGGATGAAGTCTGTTGACACGAGAAGACTGTGACTTGTTGGGAGAAAGGACAGTCAAGAACTGTCAGGACACCAAAATGAGAAAGCAGGAAACAAAGAATAAAAGATAACATAAAGGTCACCCATGACAGACACAATTACTAAGCAGGAAATAAAAATACTATTCTCTTTAGCAGCCTGTTGCTTTCCTTTCTTTGTCACAAGCACCCTTTGCTATTCAACCCAAGAGGAACATCACCATGCCAGCCTACTCCCCCTACACTCGTGCATTAAAGCCCAGAGGAAGAATTCTTAAAAGGGTCAAGAAACAATCTCTCTATATTTTCTCATTAACTGGACACCAACTTTTGCATTCAAGCTGTACGTTTTACCTCCAAAATGTCTCTAAACAATCTCTTGGTTGATGCTGCTAGAACAAACCCGCATTTCTGAGCAATAAACCACCTGGGATGGTGATAACTAGACCTTCAGAGAACCATGTTATGCACTGTGGTGAGAGAAACACAAACAACAAAATGAAAGCAGCCTTCCCAGGTGCCCTGCAGGCAGAGACATCAGAAAGCAGACCTTTCCTATTTAGCAGTGATAGCCCTGACCACCCAGAGACTCACCCTGAATTCAGCTGCAGAGGCCCTGAAGAGTAGGATGGCTTGTTCGACTTAGGTAAGCACTGGATGCTTTCCTGTTGCTTGCAAATTTATGTCCTTCAAAACACTCCACCCTATTACTGAAAGTTGAATTGTCTCCATAGAAACCACCAGCAGCACCTCTGAAGTCCCTAGTGTCAGGGCTACCAGCAAAATCTACAGCCCGTTCTGGGCGGAGTCTCTGTCTCTCAGGTCAGCCTTTCTACCAAGGTGTTTTATAATGAAGTCTGATATTTCATCACAAGCCTTTCCTCTTGGCTCCTGATTCGCATCTCACTTTTAGTTCCTTCTCTATCCTCTGTAAGTCAGTGGTCTCTTAAGCAGCTTCCTCTGTAATATTTCCTAAGATGATGAGCCCCAGATATCCATCTTTGGAAAAATGTAAGCTAGTGGCAAAAGATTCGACTGAGAAGTCTGTTAGAAATAAAGATTCCTCATTGGCTACAATACTGAAGGGTGCATGCCTGTAATACCAGTACTTGGGAGGTTGAGATAGGAGGACCCCAGGTTCGAGGCCAGTGTGTGGTAACTTAGCAAGATCCTGTATCAAAATAAAAAATAAAGCCAGGCGTGATGGTGCACAAAGCCAGGCGTGATGGCACACACTTGTAATCCCAGTACCTGGGAGGCTGAGACAGGAGGATCGCAGGTTTGTGGCCAGACTCAGCTATTTAGTGAAGCCCTCTGCAACATAGTGAAACCCTGTTTCAAAAATAAAGAATAAAAATAGGGCTGGGGGTGTAACTCGGAGGTAGAATGCCCCTGGGTTCAATCCCCAGTACCACCAAAATAAAGCAAAATAAGAAATAAAATAAAATAGTTCTAGGGGTATAGCTCAGAGGTAGAGTTGGGTTTAATTCCCAACCCTTGGGTTTAATTCTTAGTACTGCCCCCCCAAAAAAACACACACAAGAATAAGTAAGAAAGACCAAAAGAAAGCTCGTCACTGTACCTGGAAATTTAGACTTAATAGGTCTGAGATAATGTACTGGAATTTTTAAGATACATTACAGTACATGATCAAAAAAATTCTCTAAACTGACATTTTATTTTCAGGCAAATAATGTACATAGCCACTAATACCAATTTCACTAAAGAACTTACTACTTTGAAAGTTATTTAGCTTTCTTTCATAATAAGGCTATATGGTAGACACTATGATCTCAATAAATACCATTTATTTTCTTTTCTTCCCTGAGTAAATTACATTTCCCAGCCTTCCTTGCAACTAGGCAGAGCCATGCAACAGAGAATTTTTGTACAGAAGGTGGGTGTCTTAGTCCATCTGGGCTGCTATAACAAAATACCTTAGAATGGGTAATTTGTAAATGATAGAAGTTTATTTCTCACTGTTCTAGAAACTGGGAAGTTCAAGATCAAAGCACCAGCAGATCTGATGTCTGCTGAGGGCTTTCTCTTTCTAAATAGAATCATATTGCTGCATCCTCACATGGCAGACGGATCTGCTTCCACCCTTCTTTATATGGGCACTAATCGCATCATGAGGGTGAAGCCCTCAGGACTTGATCATTTTCTTAAGAGGCCTCACCTCTTAATATTATCATCTTGGTGGTTAGGTCTCAACCCCCTAACCCCTCACTCCTGTTCTTCTCACATTCAAAATACGTTAATTCCATCCCCATAGCCCAAAAACCAACTAAAAAATTCTAGCACCAACTCAAATATCTAAAATCTCATCTAAATTATATAGATAGAAGTAAAACTCAAAGGTGTGATTCATCTTGAAGTAAATGCCCCTTCAGCAGTGAGACTCTGAAATCAAACCAGTTATGTGCTTCCAAAATACCTTAGCAAAGTCAACCACTATGCTGAGCACCAGAAGGAGGAAAGGGAGAGGGAATAGGGGTGGGAATTGGGGGAGAGCTAATTGAGCCATGTGTGCCATGTATACTTCTACCACCCTGAAACTCATCAACATGTATGACTACAATGCACCAATAAATAAATAAATGTAAATAAGAAATTAAAGGAAATCTATTTATAATAAAAAAAATAGTAGGACAGCCACAGGACAGACATTTCCACTCCAACAGGGAAGCATGGAAAAGAAGGAAGAGATGATAGGTACTGACTAAATCCAAATCCTAACAGGGCACACATTAAATCTTACAGCTGAAGACTAAATCTTCTTTGGCTCATCATTCTACCTTCCAGATACACTGAGGCAGGGGATGGATCCTCAAGGATTCAAGCAACCCTGCCCTCATGGCATTGCTGGGCACAACCCACACAGCAGTTCTCTGGCATTGGGGTCACAACCTGTGGCTCTCTAAGGCTGGAGTTACTTGGGGTCTTAGGGGGGGCCCTGTCCCCACAGCTATGCTAGCCATTGCCCTAATTAGGGCTCTCTGTGGTGGCTCTGCCCCTGTGGCAGTTTCTACCTGAGCTCTGGGGCTCTCTGTGGAATCTTTTGAAATCTAGGTGAAGGTAACCATGATCTCCACACCCTGGTGGAGGTGGAACTTCATGGACATCACCAAGATTTACCATCTCTGCTTACCAGAGGGGTGACTCCGGCTGCACCTGAACCTGCTTAAACCCTACCTGGGCAATGGGTGAAAACTGCACCAAAGTAGGGGGAGTGGAGACTTGAGATAAGCACCAAAGTCCCAGGGGTACCTGAGGCCTCTCTTTTGACATGTGTCTGGTCCCAGGCCTCAGCACTCTGGACCTGTGATGGTAAGGGTAGCATGGATAATCCCTGAAGCACTTTCTGGATCATTCTTCCTATGTCTGGATGAATAGCACCTGGCCTCTGCCTATCCAAGCTCATCTTATCAAACAATTGCTTACCCACACCCTTAGTGTCCCTTCTAGACTGCTTTTCCATTCTTTACAACACAGCTAAGCTGAGAAATTTCCAAACCTTTAAGTTCTGCTTCTCTCTTATAAATTCACCTTTAGTTCTTTTATCTCTTCTCACATTTAATGCAGGCCATCATGAGAAGCAAAGCCACACCCTAGACACTTGACTGAGAGTCTTCTTCCACCAAATATCTTATTTCATCGCTCATACGTTCTACCTTCCACAAGACACTAGAACGTGAACAAAATCCAGCCAAGTTCTTCACCACTTTATAACAAGGATCGCCTTCCCTCTAGTTTCCAATAGCGTGCCCTTCATTTACATCTGAGACATCATCAGAATGACCATTATTAGGCACAGTTCTATGAACATTCTGATCAACTTGGGTAATTTCTAAGAAGATTAAAGCTGCCTCTACAGCTCTCTTCTTTGAGAAGAATCACCAGAATCCTCCTTAAAACCCCTCTCATGGCAGTATACCTCCAACCTCTTCCAGCCTTTACCTAGTACCCAGATACAAAGTCACTTCCACATGTTTAGGTGTTTGGTCTAACAACACCCCACTTCTTGTTACCAATTTCTTTTTTTTTTTTTTTTTTTGCGGTACCGGGGGTTGAACCCAGAGGCGTTCTACCTCTGCGCTACACCCCCGGCCCTATTTTTTATACTTTATTTTGAAACAGGGTCTCACGAAGTTGCGGAGGGCCTCACTAAGTAGAGAGAGAGAGAGACAGGGAGAGAGAGAGAGAGAGAGAGAGAGAGAGCTGAGGCTGGCCGCGAACCCGGATCCTCCGGTCTCCGCCTCCGAAAGTACTGGGATTACAAGCGTGTGCCACCACACCCGTCTTGTTACCAATTTCTGCCGGTCTCTTCTTGCTGCTCTAATAAAATTCCTTAGAATGAATAATTTATATATAATAGAAATTTATTTCTCATAGTTCTGGAGGCTGGAAAGTCCAAGCCCACGGTGCTGGCATATTCAGTGGCTGGTAAGGGTTCATTCTCTCCTCCACAAATGCACCTGGTTGCTGCATCCCCACAAGGTGGAGGGCAAGGCAGCTCCCTTCAGCCTCCTTTATAAGGGCACTAATCCCATCATGAGGGTTCTCAAAAGGCCCTATCTCTTACCCATCACCTGGGAGGGCAAGTTTCAATAAATGAATTTTAGGGAAACACCAACATCATGACCACAGAAATAGCCATATGTAATGTACGAACTTATCCCCTATGCTCGTGGGACCTGGAGCAAGAGTGAAAATGAAGATCTATGTACAGTATTATAAATATTTAAAATTAATAAGCCAATGGAACAAACAATGCAATAAAATATTTTCTATCCTCCGACCTGAAATACATGTACACAGTCCCAAAAAAGTATTTGTAAAATTATGACATTTCTATTAGTAGATGAGAGAAAATACCAAAAATAACTCAATAGTATATTATAGTACATGTCTAGGTAGTTTTTGACAGGCCAGCAATGTTTCAAGTAAGTAATAATATAAAGACACTCATAATTCATAAATTATTACATATTTATTCTGTGGTCTCATTTTAACAACATCATTGATTATATTGTTAAAACTAAGGTTTTCACATAATTTTTGTGATATTAATTTTTTTGGTCATTACAGAGTTTCTTATTCATTTTCATTTGGAGAAATTTTGTTCCAGAGAGGCTGTAGAAACTGAAATGATCAATAAGTACATTTTTAAAGTAATATTTAAATTCAGAAGTAAATCATGAATTTAAATGCCAAGATCAAATATTGAAATAGTTTATAAATGATAAGCTATCATTACTGTAGGAATTATTTAATTGCATTATAAATATTGTTATCAATAACTGTGGTTCTCAAATCAGCATGATATCAACTTATATACACTTATATAAAGAATTAGCATCATACTACATACCTATTTATGTGAACATACAAATTAACAGATTTAGCATTAATATAGCTACTTAATATGCAAATTGTTCTTCAACTGCCAATTGCAACTGTTACAAATATCACACTAATTCTGCTTACCTTAGTATTACAAATACGAACAAAAAGAAAAGGAAAAACATATATAGTTCACATATGTGGGAACAAAATTTTCTTAATCCTAGAATCTGTTCTATTCCAGTGATACTGAAAAGCATATTTAAAAAATCCAAAATATTCTTGATTTTTTAAAAAAATCCATAAAACATACGTTAGGAATATATATCAAGCCAAACACCAACACCATGCTTTATAGGCAGTGACATTCCTCCTAAAGCCCCAAACAGGAAACGAGAAAATTATACCCTTTATGGACACTATTATATAACATGGTACCGGAGGGTCTTAGCCATGGCAATTGCATAATTATCATACCTAAAATGAGGTGTTCTGATTGCCCAAATGTGTGAAATCCACCACCTCTATGAGTGAGAGAGGAGGAAAGCTATCAGTCCCACTCCAACCTGAGGATTATTTTATTCTAAAGAGAGAGAGTATCGGAAAGCAGAGAGAAGGTGGTGCATGCCTATAATCCCAGTACTTGGGAGGCTAAGACAGGAGAATCTCAGGTTTGAGGCAAGCACAAGGTAACTTAGCAAGACCCTGTTACAAAATAATCAATAAAATGGGACTGGGGTTATAGCTCAGAGGTAGAACACCCCTGTGGTTAATCCACAGTCACACACACACACACACATACACACACATACACACACACAGTTGGAAGAAAAAATAATTTGGGCAGATACAACTTAAGTGTCCTCATATTACTTCTACTACTCTAATTCTTCATCATACCTACAAAATGATCGAAAATGCATTTCTTTTTTATTGATTTTTATTCTTTCTTTTTTTTTTGAGGTACTAGGGATTGAACCCAGGGGCCTTCTACCTCCAAGCTACAACCCCAGACCTATTTTATTTTTTATTTTTTCTTTGGTCTCACTAAGTTGCAGAGGGCTCCACTAAGTAGCTAAGGCCATGAACCTACAATACTACTGTCTCAGCCTCCCAAGTACTGGGATTACAAGCATGTGCCACCACGCCTGGCTCCAAAATACATTTCTACTCATTGATCTTCACCTTCAGCATCCACCAATCACCTTCCACTTCTATGCACTGCAACACAGTAACTTGGGAATATTTGTACTATGATTTGCTGTTTAGGGAAGATACCACAAATTTGACCTTGTGCAAGGTCATTTGTATTGCTCTGCACCCAGGAACATCGGTTTATGCACTGTGAGCTGTATTCAGCTGATAGCCTATTTTTGTGCAGTTTCTGGGTTAAAAATAGTTTTTAAATTTATAAATGCTTGGAGAAAAATAGATAATTCCTACTTTGCAACACACAAAAATTATATGAGATTCGAATCTTAGTGTCCAGAAATGAAGTTTAATTGGAACTTAGTCACTATCTTTCATCCCATGTTACCTATGGCTGCTTTTGTGCTATAATAGCAGAGCTGAGTAGTGACAGAGACCCTGTAGCCCACAAAGCTGAAAATATTTATGACCTGGTGCTTTACAGAAAAAATTTGCCAGCCCCTAGTCTAGAGGCATATGATCCCCATAATCGTGACTGCTTCTCTGAGCTGCAGTTCTATGGCTCTCAGATTGTTCCTCTCTCATCGCGGAAAATGCCAAAATACTGTACATGTTTAGACACAACAATAATTTCATTTAATTTTACTAGTTCTTGTTGGATTTTTTATTAGAAACTAATTCAATGATATTACTTTCACATAAGCTTCCATAATGGCTTAAAATATTATCTCCCTTACCTGGCTCTAATTTTCCAATAACAATGAAGCAACCATGAACTAAAAGCCTATTTTCAAATATGTGACATCTACACATATTTGAGTTTTATAAAATCAAAAAGTGTCAGCATCTGATTTTTCCCATGTATGTTTTTTATGCCAAAGGATTCTCAGGTTCATTGTAATTTTTTCCCTAGGTAATTGCTATGATGGTGACTATTTTAGGGCAGATAAAGCTATAATATCATTTCTACAAATACAGGACTTTCAGTGTATGATATTTGGTTAAGTAGAAATAATTTTTCCCTTTCACATTACCATTTTCAATCCTCCTGCCCTTTCCTTGTTATAACTTTATAATTTCCTTCCTACAGGCAGAAATTAAGACATTATTTCATGAAAATCAAGAGAAGGGCTGACAAAAAGATTTACTTCTCTGTTTCCCAGGAATATCTAGTCTTTTTCATAGTTGACTAGTCACCACTGGTATGAGATGTTTCCTGAGAAATTTCTGGATCTCCCTCCAAGAATGTTCCTGTGTAGCCGCATGTGCGATACCCTTTCCTCCCCAGCAGATGGGTGAGTGCAGAGTGGGAAACTTTGAGGCATAGCACACTGGAGAATAGGGAGGCTCAATCAGGTGGCCTGCCCCAGGGTAAGACAGTAGGGTCCAGTTGTTCTTCCCATTTCTCCTCAGCTGTTCTGTGGCTTGCTCAGCATGTGTTTTGCTGTCGAGACTCTTATCATCTTCTCCCACAATGAAGAGGAAATGCCCCTGGGCCTTTTCAATGGGAAGAAAATACTGGCTAGCCTCAATTTCAACATCCTTATACATGTGACGATATACTAAAAATCCAAAGGCATTGGTAGTTATATACTGTACAACAGGAGGTCTGGGCTGATGGATCTGACCATGGTATGTTTGTGGAAAAACAGTAACAAAGTTAGTCCCATTAATAAGCACAGTGGCTGTGACTTGTTTCAGGTGAATAGCCATAGAAAGTCCAATCTCTGCTCCTTTGCATACAGAGACTATCCCAACGCCTGGGCCAAGAACCTGAAAACAATAGAAATGAGATGTTAGCCTAGTCATTTAAGAAAACTCACAATCTCAGACAACCACAGAATGGGGACAAAGCAAGTAAAAATATCTCACCCATATGCTCTTATATTTTATGTCTACAGTTCTGGAATATAGGATGTACATTCAAAGGAAATACTCCTTCAAACCTGTCTCAGGCTAAACTGACTACTATGGATTCAGCATTATGTTTATTTCTGAGTTTAAAATGCCCTTAAGAAATATCAATGTAGTAGGGAAAAGAAGTAAAATGCAGGTACCATTGTGAATAACACAAGTCAAGGTATAATTGATTGATGAAATTGCACAAATCCTAAGCTCTCTAAAAGTTGAGAGGAATGAGCACCCTGTAGGAAGAGACTGAGAAAGAAGGTGAGGTTAGTAGGGATAGAACACAAAACTTGAACATAGGACTCTAAACGTGTTTTGGATTCAAAGGGACATTTCAAAAGGGGGCTTGGCTCAGCTTTCTGTTTCATTGTCAATCATCAATCAAGCATTTTTAGATCATCCACCCTGTGCCAAGCAGTGGAAGACCCAGAGGGAAAAGGCACAATCCCTTGCTGTCAAGGAACTCCATGCCAGATGGAAAGACAGAGAAAAAACAAAACAGGTGATTGGAGTATTGCACAATCTGTTATATAAGATGCAAATAGACAAAGCTTCTAACCCAATTGGCAAGAATTAAATGCAGGATCAAATAAAGACTCTAAGAGGAAATGGGGATTAATTAACTCTCCATATAAAAAAATAGAGTCCAACAAGAAAAAATAGTATAATATGCTGAGTGAAACAGATACTGTTAGTTGCCTCTAGAATAGCCATTCTCCACAATTTTAAGACTATCATGACCTTGATTTTGTGTAGTGTAGCAAGGTATCCAGACCCAAGGGATACATTCTAATCGATCTGAATTTACTGCCCTTTACTACATACTTGTACAGCCTCTGTTATAAGGACAATGTATTCTACCTTCTTTTTTTCCCATGTAAAAATGACAGAATCGTGAAGCAAAAGCTTGTGTTCCTGACCATTCTTCCAGCTTAGAATGCTAACATGTGGACTAATTGCCTGAAATTGCTACCGAAATCATTTCTGCCTGAATTCAAAGCCAATTGCTTTGGATACCACGATGGACATAGGCTGACTTCCTATGAATTTTGTTTTTCTGAGAAAAAGCACTGGATGAGAAGTCATGCGGATAATGTGGGTACATAAGAGAATTTTAGGTCCACTGAGAAAGAATCATACTTGGAAGTTAGAGGGAAGTCACAGAATATTGTGGTTATTAAAAAACTGAGACTAAAACCTACCAAAGAGACAAAAATTACCTTAGGATGACTCAGGAGAAAGTTGACAGCTTCCTCAAAATACTCTAACTCTATTTTCTTTGGTTCAAATGGCAAGTCTTCATACTCCATGTAAGCCAAAGCCAAAGAGGCAAAACCACGACTAGCCAAGAGGCTGGCCCGGTATTCAATCAGTCCACCAACACCACCAAACAAATCAACTACCCCTGGGAAAGGGCCCTCTCCTGGACAAAAACAAAAACAAAACAGAATTGTGTATGAAGGGAAAGTGAGGAAAAGATGATAAAAAGATAAAACCACATGAAAGAAATGCATTAGAAATTTGGAAATTACTGCCCACATTTTCAAACAGAAGAGCCAAATTTTTAGCATTCAATCTGGGGTAGAATTAAGGCCTAATGAATATATAGCAACACAACATCTAGAAGTTTTATTGGGAACTATGTTCACTGACATGTCAAATCCCTGTAGCCAAGAAAAACAGGGTTCATTTCTATAGTCTTGGAGTAAAGAAAGACATAAAAATTGGGCCAAGACTTCTTAATTTATGAAAGGTTCACAAATAGGCTTCGGGAAATCTATGAAGGTCCTAAAAGTATATGTAGAATAGGGTATATACATTTATATGTACATTTTACTAAGGGGAGGTGCTATAGTTCCTATCTGGATTTCCCCCCAAAGGCCTATGTGTTAAAGGCTCCATCCCTGCTGGGAGGCAGCACTGGGAGGTGGTAGAAATTTTGAAAGGTCTGACCTAGTAGGAGGTCTCACATCTTTGAGGATATGTCCTTGAAGCGGACAGTGGGACCCCAGATCTTTCCTCTCCCTCATCTGCTCCCAGCCATGAGTTGAGCATTTTTCCCTGCTCACTCCAGTCAGGATGAGCTGCTTTGCCCAAAGCAATGGGGTCAACCTGTCAGGGACTGAAACCTCTACAACAGTGAGCCAAAAGAAACCTTTTTTCTTTATAAGTTGGCTATCTCAGGCATTTGTTATAGTAAGAAAAAAGCTAACACAACAGTGAGGGGTCCACAGATTTAAATGGGTTCTCAAAGAAGAATATGAGCCAGGTGTGGTGGCGCACGCTTGTAATCCCAGTACTTTGGGAGGCAGAGACCAGAGGATCCGGGTTCGTGGCCAGCCTCAGCTCTCTCTCTCTCTCTTTCTCTCCCCTGTCTCTCTCTCTCTCTCTCTCTCTCTCTCCCCTTAGTGAGGCCCTCCGCAACTTTGTGAGACCTGGTTTCAAAATAAAGTATAAAAAATAGGGCCGGGGGTGTAGCTC
>PVJS01033289.1:0-22264 GCA_004027185.1 Glis glis | reverse complement strand
ATGGGACGTAGAAGGGACTTAGAAGAGAAGAAGAAGAAATCTTTAGATGGACAAAGAAGCTAACCTAACTGAGAGAGTTGGGAGGGGGTGGAGGGAAACACACTATAGCACATGATGTCCATACACAAATCTATAAGACTCAATCACTATCTGGAGCATGAAAGGGAGGGAAGGGGGAGGGATTAGGTTGGGATTGAAGGGAGGGCTAAATAAATGTGTAATGTGTGCATGTATGATGTTCATACCCTGACATATATCAAAATGTATAATTACAATGCACCAATAAATGAACATAAAAAGTTAAAAAAAAAGAAATAGCTCAGTCTGCAAGAAGACAGGAGGCTAAATCACATGATCTGTCACCCTAAAGAAAAAAGAAAATAATAAGCATATTTAAAAGCTAATATAGAAATGCAAAGTGCCTAGAAAAACCAACAAAATTTTCAAAAAGAAGAAATTTTGAGTGAATATCCTATTTGTCTTCAAGTGTGACTAAAAATCTATGTGTGTTATCATCATAAGAATAGGTGTAACAGAACATCACTGTAACAGAAAAGACAGTCCAGAAATGAAGCTGCAAAGAGAAAACACAGATTTTTTTTTTTTTTTTTTTTTGCGGTACCGGGGATTGAACCCAGGGGCATTCTACCTCCGCGCTACGCCCCCGGCCCTATTTTTTTATGCTTTATTTTGAAACCGGGTCTCACGAAGTTGCAGAGGGCCTCACTAAGGAGAGAGAGAGAGAGAGAGAGAGAGAGAGAGAGAGAGACAGGGAGAGAGAGCGAGAGCTGAGGCTGGCTGCGAACCCGGATCCTCCGGTCTCCGCCTCCCAAAGTACTGGGATTATAAGCGTGCGCCACCACGCCCGGTGAAAACACAGATTTTTAACAAATATTTCAAGTTAATTGAATGGGGAAAAGTATAGAATCTTTTCACAAAAATAGGGATGGAACAACTGAATATCTTTATGCAAAAAATAATCTCAATACTTTCTTAATATCATATATCATATCATATATAAAAATGAACTCAAATAGATAATAGATCTAAATATAATCTCTAAAACTACAGAAAACAATAGATCTTTGTGACTTTGGGTTACACTAAAATTTCTTAAATAGGATGCAAAAAATTGATAAATAGATTTCATTAAAATTTTAAAATTTGCTATTCTAAGGATATTTTTAATAAATTGAAAGGCCACCCAAATACTGAAAGTATTTGCAAGCTGTGTATATTTAATAAGGAATTTTCACCCTGAATATGTAAAGCATTCTTAAAATATAATTGTAAGATGACAATTTTATTTCAAAATTGGGAATTTTTTTTTCATACCTTCCTCCACAGAAGATAGAAGACACATAAACACATGAAGATTTTCAACATCATTAGTTGAAGGAAACATTGGCTAGAATGACTAAAATTAGTACTAAAAGTATTACCAAGTGTCAGTAAAGAGGCTGGAAAACGACTGCAACTGATACAGTAGTGGTAGAGGTAAGAAATGGCAAGCCAATTTGTAAGTAGTTTATCATAAAGCTAATCCTATACCTAACATATGATCATAGATGTCTGACCAAAGATCAGTATGTGGCTATTCAGAGCAACTGTATTCATTATAGCCCCAAGTTCAAAGTAACACAAATGTCTATCAATTAATGAATGAATTCACTTATTGTTTGACATCCATACAATTGAAAACCACCCAGCAATGAAAGGAAACATGAGTTCATGACTGGATGAATCTTTATATAATGTGTTTAGGGAAAGAAGGCTGGCACAAAGAGAATATATATGGTATGAGTCCATTTGCACATCATTTAATATATGCTAATAGATTTATCATTTCTCTTTATGTAATTTTATTTTTTCATATAATAGAATTAATATAAAATTTGGGGAAAGTATGGTGACAGAATAAAAATGCTGTGAGCATGAACATGAGAATAGGGAATTTTACTGCAAAGGAGCAGACTTTTGGGGATAATGGAAACTTTATACCTCATATTTGTGGTTTTGTTACATAACTATTCATTTGTCAACATCCATCAATTTTACCAGTCACGCTGTATGTAAATTATGACTCAATAAATAATTAAAGGAAGGTAAGGAGGGGGAGAAAAACTGATGAAAAATAATGCTAAGTCCATATATGAAGGTATTACTACTAATCTCACTAATATGTTCAGTGAAGAATGGGTAGCAAGACCCAAGACTTGTGTGCATGTATTTATTTTTGTATCACTTGGAACCTCACTACGATCCATAATTAAAATGCACTGATAAAAGTATTTACATAAAAAGCAAAAGATAAATAAATAAATATTTAAAGATGAATATTCTTTGGCCTGTGCTTCACGGAACTCTAATGTCAGAGACAACCTGGTACCTGGTAAGCAAATAATTTTAGGATTTGTGGCCAGTGCCATATCAGAAGTATGTAACAGATGCTACTGATTAGTGCTATGGGACTGGGACTGTACTAAGCACTCCAATGACAGCCATTCTTATCGAATTTAAGGTCTGGAACACATAGAGCAGGAAATAACTAAACTTCCTAAGATACCAGAAAACAGTTCGCAGAGGTGATTTCTGAACAGTTTCAATAGTGAAATTGACCAGGTAGAGAGAAAAGCATGTACAAAAGTATTAGGACTATTAAATTTTATGGCACATCATTAACATAGAAGGAAGCTTTGCATGGCTTTTCCTAGTCAGGGAAAACAGTCTCTGTGAAATTACAAAATGAATTTATGTAAACTATCTGATAATATGATTACCATCTCGGTTTGTGTTTTCTGGGTTTTGGACTCATCTTCCAGATCACTACTGACATCTTAGGAGAAGATGATCAAATTTAGGTCCTATGAGAGAACATGTGATTCCTAAAAGGTAAAATTTGCCAGTAGCAAGGTACTTATCATTTGTTTTCCAAGAGTTACCATTCAGATCATTTAAAAATGTCCAAGTGAGGCATGGTGGCGCACACTTGTAATTCCAGTATTTGGTAGGTTAAGACAGGAAGATTGAAGGTTCAAGGCCAGCCTTAGCAAGTTAATGAAACCCTCAGCAATTTAGTAAGATCCTGTCTCAAAATAAAAAATTTAAAAAGGGCTAGGGATGTATTTAGGAGGTAGAATACCTCTGGGTTCAACCCTCAGTGCGAAAAAACAAAAAGGAGTCCAAAGATCGTCATTCACTACTATCAACAAAGGATACTGTGTGTTTTGTTCATCCCTGTACCCTATACTGTTCTGCAATATGGGAAATGAACAACAGATGTTTCTGTTGTTCAATGAATATAGAATCATGTTCTGGCAACCTGCTCCTCATCTTCCATGTCTCACCATAGCCAAGAACAGTATCTGTAGACCAGAGGTCCCAACCATTGTGCTTTTTATTTTTAGTCTGGTAATACCTACTTTAATCCTCTAGTGGATAAATTAGAATAAACATACTAGTATTATAATAATGTATTAAAATTATGTGTTGAGTACAATTCAGGGAATAAGGAAGAATCAGGAATACTTATAAATTTGAAATCTGATTTGTGTGTGTGTGTGTGTGTGTGTGTGTGTGTGTGGTAGTAGAGATTGAACCTAGGGGCATTCTACCTTCAAGATACACCCCCAGCCCTATTTTATTTCTTTGTTTTTGAAACAAGGTCTCACTAGGTTGCTGAGAGTCTCACTGCTTGCTGAGGCTGTCCTCCAACCTGCGATCCTCCTATCTCAGCCTCCCAAGTACTAGGATTATAGGAGTGCGCCACCATGCCCGTTTCTGAACTTTGTCTATCTAAGCATGAAGATACAGTCACTGTTTCTTAAATATCTGGATGGTTACTAATAATCTGTATCTTTCTCACTGTGTACTCTGGTTTGTGTCATCTTCAGAGACATGTTGAACTGACAAACCACAGACAGTTACCCTGCAACCTACCTGCAAACACTGTTACAGCTGTTCAGTGTCTTGCCATCCAAAATGAGTGACAGTAAATGTTTATTTCAACCCTTCCCAGTTCAACAACTGTGATTATATTGTGTGGCATCCATTGTATTGTATCTTGCTTTATCACAAGAGAATGAAATGGGGTTCAGCGTAATTGCACGAGAGATGCTGGGTTGGATTTTCTAGTAATTTCAAGAGCTAGTGAATCCATCCGGCTCATTTCTGGCATTTTGTCATAGGCTTTCCTATCTTTGTTTATACTTTTTCCTTCACATTATAAGAGTGCAGAATCCCTTTCTTTTTTGAAGTATACACAGCAGCAAATTATAGAATTGCATTTACCTTAGTTTTATATAGTGTTTCTGACCACTGAATTACAATATTGATACATTTGTTTATTGCTAGGAGAGGGAAAAACACAGACGTTTAGTTTTAATAACAATTTTTTCCCAAAAGTATCTTGTAAAGTCAGCTTAAGGAGAATATGTGAGCTTTAAATGAGTTATCAATTAATTCACGTGAAGAAACATGAACAATGAAACAAAAATTTCCTTTGGAATTAGCAAAATCAAGGGCTTATTTTACAATGTTCAAAGGCGTTTTTGTGGCTACAGCTTTGAACAGTAAGCTACGAGGTCTGCTTTGTTTGCCTTACTAAGCCATTATCCTGTCCTGAGAATGTGGGTAAGACCCTTGAATAGCATGTGTTTCATTTTCCTTATCTGCCTAATAGCAATGATATTTTACATATCACTACAGAGTTTTCTCTGAAAATCAAACCTCACAATATAAGAGAAAATACTTAAGAAAGTATTATGCAACGTACAAATATTTGTTATCACACAGGGTCTTCTGTGTACACACAGCATTGGCCTGTATTTTACACAGAAGTTACTGAGGCAGACAGAATCACCAGTGCTAGTCAACCTCCCTGTGTTAACCACTTAAAAATTCCATTATGACCTCCGAAAAGCAAAGAATAGCTCCCATATTTTTATCTTCTCTACATGCTGAGGAACTTCAATTCCTGAAATTGGAAAAAACTAGTTGAACTTGTAATGTGCTTTACATGGAGACAAACAAGATAAATGACTCAAGATATATATTGAATATCGATGATAATACCATGCTTTGCCCTCACAGAATTTAGAGTTTAGTTGATACATATGTAGACAAATTATAATTTATCACTCCCCTGAATATCATGTAGAAGCAAATTATTAAATTCAAAAGTTCCATCTCCATGTTTTTTTATACTTTATTTTTTTCTGTCTCAAACTAGAATTGTCCTTCTGACCTGAGATCTCTATGCCTTTGGCCTCTTTACTTCTTTGTCAGCTCCATCTACATCTTTCTTCTTCTTCCCTATCCAGCTTAGCATTCACATGAAGCATCTTAAATTCTTCCTTAAAATCTTCCTTAAAGCTGGGCATAGTGGTGCACTCTTGTAATCCCAGTACTTAGGAGGCCGAGACCGGAGGATCGCAGGTTAGTGAGGCCTCACTACTTAGTGAGGCCCTCTGCAATTTAGTGAGACCCTGTTTCAAAATAAAGAATAAAAAATAGGGCTGGGGGTTTAGCTCAGAGGTAGAATGCCCCTGGATTCAACCCCCAGTACCGCAAAAAAAAAAAAAATCTCCCTTAAAATATTCTTGACTTATTCCTACTAGTAGGATCCTGGCACTTATGTCTGTCAGTGTGCTCAGACAATATGTCCTGGATCAGTGGAGGAAACCTGAACATACTGGAATCATTACAAATACCTGGTGTATTAGTCAGCTTTCTGTTACTTTAGAAAAATACCTGATATAATTAACTTACAAAGAGCAAAGGGTTATTTTGGTAGTTCTGGAGGTTCCAGTCCAAGACCCAGTGCCTCTAAGGAGGTAGCACACAATGGTGGGACAGTTTGGTTCACTGCAGAAGCCAGGATGTGAAAATAAAAGAGAGCGAGGAAGGAGTTGGGGTCCCATGGTCTCTTCAGTGCCACGCCCCCTCATGACCTCAAAACACCTGTGGGGCTCCACTTCCTAAATGTTCCACCACTTCTCCATAGTGCCACCCCAGGGAACAAGCTCATGGACCAACATCCAAACTTTTAGCATCTAGTCCTCAACTCCAACTGAACCTTCAATGCTGCCCCATCCCCATCCTTATCCTTTCATCCTTCTATGTTTCTCTCATCAGCAATCTCATCCATTCTCCAAGGTTGCTATTACCAAACTTCCTACTTCAAGTCTCATATTATAAAAGCTGTGATCTTTCTGTGCTGCTTACAATGGAAATCGTATGCTTCAGAGGAAATTTTGAAATGTTTTCTATAAATCTATAAACATACCAGTATGTCTTTCTGAATTGTCCAACATGGTCTTTCTATTTATTTATTCCTATTAGTTTGAACTAAACATGATTTAGTTCAGTACATCTTGGAATGACACGAAATTTCAGCCATGATGCTCCTCAGCTGTGATATTCCCATTGGTTCCCTATTGCTCTTAAGATAGAGCCTCGGCTCCTTAACATGACCTACAGGACCTGGCATAACTTGACTCAACTCATATTCCTGGACTGATGTCTTATGTCCCCTTACAGTTCCCCTTTAACCTGGAACCCTATGCTCCAGCCACACTTTCAATTTCTATGGGCAGCAGTGTTTGTTCTCACTTAGCACAGTACTTTATACATGAAATTCCTACTCTCCTCTCCATCTGGCTGCTCACCTCCTCTTGGAAGCATGAAAACAAAAGGGACTTCAGATGAATGAGGAGAGAAACCAGAATAGTGGAAGGGGACTTGGGAAGGGGAAAAAGGAGGTTTTATGAAGGAAAGAGTTCAAATAACGCTGTGTCCATATACAAAGGTATTACTACCAGTCTCACTAACACACATGGCACCGGACAGGGGGATCCAGGAGGAAGCCCACCAAGTGCTATATGCATGTGTGTTTGTATCACATTGAACCTAAAATGCATAATTATAATACACCAATAAAGGCATATTAAAAATTAAAATAAAATGTAACTCTTATTTAAGATTTGTCTTTTAATAACACTATCAAATCAGGCTCATGAAAACCCCTTGTTCATATTGATCATTGTGTATCTCATAGTAAACCAAATACCTGCTTTCAGGGAAATAGGTCTCAGCCAATGGTGTGCAGATTTAACTTTGAAGATTTTAGAAGTATGGATGCTTGTATGAATACCTAACCTCAGATTTATAGTACTACTATTTCTGGACTAGAACCTAGTTATATGCTTTTTCAAATGATTGAGGTATTCTAAATCTCAGATGTTTAAAAAATAGTCCATGTGTGCGTGCACACAGAAAGTGAAAAGAAAAAAAGGAGAAGAAGAAAATAAGCATTGGAATGGGCCAGTGATTTTTTAAAGTGTGGTCCCTCTACCAACAGCATTAGCATGATTTGGACACTTGTAGAAAACTCCAGCTCTTGGACTATATCCCAGATATTCTGAATCATAAACTCCCTGCAAGCTAGGGCCCAGCAATCTGAATTTTCACAAGCTTTCAAGATTTTCTTGATAGAAATGAATGAGGACCACCGCCTTAGACCAACCTTAACACAAGGACAGTATAACCCACACTGTACTCTATATGCAGAAAATAATAAGGTATTTCATTGGAGGAAATTTTCCCTTTGAGATCAGGCATGACTTCAGTATCTCTCTCAACACAGAGGCACAGAAAGCCATTGACAATGAGAGTTAAAAACAAGTTGAACTCTACCTGTGAGTCCTTCACTGTCCGCTCATGCACAATTCATCCTGCCTCTTAGCTTAGAGAAAATTGTTTAGGACATAGGCTTAAGTAATCAGGGAGAGGGATTGGGCATGAAGACATGAACCTTCTGGTGCCCATGAGGGAGGAAAGAATGAAAAGAATGGTGTGGAGGAACGCTTTTCCAAATGCAGGGAGAAGTGATAGAGACAAGTGGAAGGAAATTGGATAAAGGGAAAATGTAACAAGGCAGAATAGAATGCACTGGAGTCAGAACAGAGGGAGTCTCCAGCCAGCATAATTTACATTGACAAGCTATATTGAGCCCTGTGATGGAGGGCCTAACACCTGATTTTGATATAGAGTGTACATTAGGAATTTTCCTTGACTAGTCTTGCTGAATGAGAAAGAGGAAGAAAAAAAATAAATATTTCAGATTTGTTTAATTTAAGGCAGTATTTCCAAATAGGCAGAACTTAAGATGATTTTCAGAATATCTTGAGTTTTTAAAATGCATGATAATTGGTTTCATACAATTAATACTTTTACTTTCCAGCCCCACATACCTCATTGTTGTTAGAAAGTCCTTTTTTGTGTGACAAATGCCATTACCTCTGCACTACTAATGCATTCTGTCTTTTGAAAGGAAAAAGACATTTTATGGGAATATCCAGTTTTTATTTATCCAAACCAATGTAAGCTTGAAGCCTCAAAAGATCCAAAATAGTGTACAAATAGGAGAACCCAGAGTGTCTTAAATGTATTTATAATGGCTCCATTTAATAAATATCTCCTATATTGCCCATTACTTTATAAATATTTTGAAAGCCTGCACAGTGCCATTTGAATGTGTGTTTCCAGACTGGAATTGGTGTAACTTTGCTGTCACCAACAGGTTGCCATGTGAATTAAATGTTTTCCTCTCAGGATGTTTCCATTGTATCTAACAGTTAAAAGTCCAGGAATATGTGTCGAGCTATTTTTCCTAAACATGAGATGTTCTGCAGATTAAGCATTAACATATTACATCTGGGAAAGTGATTATTATTTTTTTCATTTGCCTGAAGAGGATAGTATGAACATATATCAGCCAGATAGCTATTTATATTTTTTTTTCTCTAGCAGCAGATTTATTTCACCATTAAACATAGAAAGATCATCAATATCCGCTACATGGCTTCAATTAATGGAACCACTTCAATTAATGTCAACCACTGCGATTCTCAAGCTGCCGGATATACCGTGCAAAAGAATAAAGTACCTGTCCTGTATTCTCCTTTTCCTTCTCAATTAAACAAAAGAAAATATAATGACAAGAAGACATTAAAACTAAGCCTGCCCTTCAGTGGACATCTGCACCTATACAGGTAATTTATGAAGTTTGTGTTAGGAAAGCAGCACAAAGACAAGAAAACAAAGGTTTTGAAAATGTTGCTCTTCCCCTGACCTCATTTCATTCTCAGCCATATGGGTTCTTGTGTGTCCCAGAAAACCTCAGCATCAACTGACATGAGAGACAAGGACTCAGAAAATATTTTCCCTTAGCCAAGACAGAAATACCCAGGCAAGTTCTTGGGTCAATCATAACTATCAAAGAGATCATTAACCAGGCGTGGTGGTGCACGCTTGTAATCCCAGTACTTTGGGAGGCGGAGACCGGAGGATCCGGGTTCACGGCCAACCTCAGCTCTCTCTGTCTCTGTCTCTGTCTCCCTGTCTCTATCTATCTGTCTGTCTGTCTGTCTGTCTGTCTATCTATCTATCTATCTATCTATCTTTCTACTTAGAGAGGCCCTCTGCAACCTCGTGAGACTGGTTTCAAAATAAAGTATAAAAAATAGGGCCTGGGGTGTAGCGCGGAGGTAGAACGCCCCTGGGTTCAATCCCTGGTACCACAAAAAAAAAGAGATTAATGTGATTTTATATTATGACAGATATGCTGTTATTTTTATTTTAATAACCCATGCAGTTTTGTTATCTATAGCATATTATTTCCCAAAGTTTTATTAAAACTAAAATATCCCAGGTGGAGTGAATTAACATTCGTACTTCATTTCAATTTTTATAAGGACTGGATAAGAATTCCAGGGCATGCAGGTGACAATATGAATGTAAAATCATAAATTATGTCTGTTTTACTCAAGTGTAGCCCATTTGTGCAGATTGACTCAGATAATCTGAAAGAACTGCTTTATTTCTATGTTCATATTCATTTATTCAAGGATTTACAACATGCTTGGTAAAGTGCTAGAAAATTGGGATACTTACTTCAAGTCTATTGTCTGGTTAAGAGTATGTAAAGCTCAAACCAATACTTATAATACAGAGTAACAGGTGTGATCATAGATGTGTATATAAGTGTATGTATATGTGTGTGTGAGAAAGAGACTGTGTATATAAAAATGAGGAGCAAGTGAACCTGAAGAATCAGGAAGTTGTTATATAATAACCAACTAGAAAAAAATTATTTTAACTGAGTTTCCCAGGTTTTAGTTAGAACATTCCATGATGATAGGACATCATGATTGACACATGCAGATCTTGCCTTGTTTATTGTTTTTATCTTAATTGAGCAATCAGTAAGCAGACTCTACAGCATGCTTTAAAAGAGAACACTTCCTTCGTCCTTGCAACCTACTATGAGGAATTGCTGTTATCATCTCTATAGAAAGGGTAAACAGGAAACACATTTTCCCGTTACCCATGCCGTGATTCCAGGGCCAAGTTGGTGCAACACTGGAGATGTCATCTCACTTATAGGACATTCTAGTTTTCTCCATGACTAAGAATCTAGTATTGAGGATAATGAAGATACAAGATAGGACACAAATCAGAAATGAAATCTGAAAAAGATGGTCTTTGTATGTAAAAACACTTTGTTTGGACTTTATCTTCTTGACTCTATGGTATCATTGTAGTCTTTACAGAAAGGATAGACAAGTAGGATGCAATTATATATTAATTTTTATAATAACAAATTATGCACTCATTTTATCATAACTAATTATGCACTGGCTTTTTATTAATCAGCACAGAAGAATGACTTAGGTGATGATTAGAGTTAGGAGAAGGAGGAGATGTATGACAGTTTGAACTGGAAGAGTCTGCACTGAATAAAAGTGGAGAAATTTAAGAGATGTTGAAGTCACATCCTAACAGCTTTTTGATAGACTGGAAATGTGGAGAGAAGTAGAAAAAGGAGGAACCTGGAGAGACTTCACCTTTCTAGGTTGAGTGGTAATACTTGGATTGTAGTGACTCATGCTGACAGGGAATATAGGAAGAAGAAACATTTACAGATGGAGGTAGATGGTGGGTTTTTCTTTGGGGCAAGAAGCAACTAATCTATAGAGAAGGTCAATGGAATGATCCTGGGTGGAGGCAGAGGTTGGGATCAGAATGTGTACTTGTGTGTAACTAATTTACAGGTGTTTGAAGTCTTTGTGCCAGTTGGCAAGATAAAAAAGGACAGTATGTAAAAACAGAACTGAAAAGATAGTATGTGAATAAAGGAGTAGATGTGCACCAATTAGGAATAACACTCTGCCTTTTACCATTGACTGGCACAACAACAAAAAACATGGATATGTCTAATTTTCAGGCATACATTTGCACTGTTACTTACATATTCAGTAATAAGACAGCTGGAGCTTTTAAGTGTTTATTCTGGCCTGAATGATGATTCACCAAATGAATCAGGAAGATGGCAATAACACCACTTCAATTTGTATTGTACATAAAGGGTCATAGAGATGAACAAATCCAACTAATTATCTTTAAAAAAATCTAGATACCAAAATCTATGTTTATCAAAAAAAGAAAAAAAAACAGAAGTTGTATTGCCAAAGATGCATTACACATCCTTCTAGTCTTAAGCCTCCCAATTTAATCCCCTTTAATCTGCCTCACTTTTATATTTCCTGATAATGCTTCCACTTGCAGTTTCAGAACCTGAAATTACAACCCCGGGGACAGCATGGAAATTCTCAACGCTCAGAGTGACTGTTGTAACGAGCAAGACTACAGGTTCAGTCACTGTTTCAGTTAAAGGATCAATATTTGTATCTTGTCCAGAGTCGGCTGTCTCTCCTTGACAATAACTTCCACCACTCCCTTGAGGAATAACCTGTAAATGTCTGCAATTTTCTATCTAACATCCTCTTTTCTCTCTCACTATCCATTGTCTTGCCCAAATACTTTTTGTTCTCGCTATTTCTGATCCTGCCCTTATTGCTTCCCCATCCAATTTGGCATTAGCACAGCTATTGGGTGGGAGGTCTGATTTGATGGAAGCTGATCTCAGAGAGGGCAGAGTCAAACTGGTATTCAGATTTTTAAAAAACTCTATTTCCTATCAACAGATTTTTTTTAAATTGAGATATAGAACCAGTTGCCAGTGCTGAGTGCTGATATGGAATCAATATGTGATTGGTATTCTTTATGTGTGTCCCTTTTACGAAGCCAAATATAATAGTCAAAATAGCCACTCTTCCCCGTCAATTAGCAGATCACATAAGTAAAAGGATTGAATTCCTTTGATAAAACAGAGCTCATAAAAACAGCTGGCATCTGCTAATAGCTTACAAAGTCTTTTTAAAAATGTGATAAGATAAATGTCATAGATCTCCTTACATCAGGGACCCTATAATATTTTAATGATGTATACATTTTATTTGATCTTTTATTTGAACTACTGGGGGCTTGCAGAGAAGTGGAATCATTAAATTAAAAGGATAGTGTATGGTAGCTAGCAGAAAGCAACTGGGAATAGGAGAGGAGGTCTTTGCATTCTAGTGTGACTTTTTCTCTGCCTCTTTGACCCTTAGGCAAGTTATTTTGCCATGTTGTTGCTGTTTGTTCATTTGCTTCTTTATAAAATGTTGAGATATACGTCACATTCTTCTATGTTTCCTATCTATTCTATGATTCACATAAAAGTTTGCAAAATATCACTGCAGTGTTAGGTTTCATAACTCACATTTAATTCTAATTACATACCAAGACCTGCCTCTGAAATATTTTATTCCAAATACTTTTCTAAGATATAACAGATTATAAGCATCTTAAAAATAATGTGTGTAAAGATGTTGAGAAATACATTTAAACTTTCTTATATATTAGAAGACTTGTCGTCTTTACAGACACCTTGTCAAAACGCATGATGATAAAACTTTCATTACATAATTTTTTTCAAATAACATCATCAAGCATAAGCCTATAATTGAAAACTTCTCCTAGTGGATTCAGTACTTCACTTCAAGGGTAACATCACTCAAGCTCTCTGTCTGTCAAGGTCAAAATCAGCAAACTGTGTTAGACACTGTGCCCTGTGGTTACTGGATTTTCAGGCATGTATCACAATATCAAATTGTTCAAATGTAAGTCTCCATGTTAGTGTGCTCTTAATTGATTGGCACCAGATTAGCCCACCTACAGATATTTCATAGTTTGCAAATTAAAGCCGACTTACAGATGTGAAGAATATGTTCAAAGTCACAGAAGAGGGAAGAACAAGCACATGAAGCCCAATTTCTAAGTCCACACACACCCGCTAGTCACCATGCCCACAATTTCAGGTATTTGTGACCCTTCTGTGACATAGTGTTTATGAAATGTGGCACACGACTAGACATATATTAAGCAAAGTAAGCAGTAGAGAAGAGTTGAACTCAAGAATAAGAATACAGGGTTCAAACCCTACCTCTGCCTCTTAATAGCTGTGATACTATGGGCACATCACTTAATCTGTCTGTGCCCTACTATCCCAATATGTAATATAGTGATCACAAACATATCTATTTTCAAATGGTTGCTGTGAGAATTAAATGGTCAATTCAGGCAAAGCATTTAGAATCCCATCCCATAGGAGGAACTGTGATCATTAGTTACTACCATTGCAAATACAAGCTACTATCATTTCCATATTTAAAATTAATAACTTCTGGATTGTAATGCACTGCAGAAATAACAAAGAACTTATACTAGAAGCATCTCTGTTGCTTTTCACTTTATTGTAGTAATTTTCATACCCAGCATAGTGGTACAAGTCCGTAATTCCAGTACTTGGGAGGCTAAGACAGGAGAATCACAGGTTCAAGACCAGCCTCAGCAACATAGTGAGACTTGCAACAACCTAGCGAGACCCTGTTTCAGAAGAAAAACTAAATAAAACAGAGCTGTGGGTATAGCTCAGAGGTATAATGCTCCTGGGTTCAATCCCCAGTGCCACACATACAAAAAAAAATTTTCATTTTGTCAATGACGAAGCTAAGAGTTAGAAATTCAAAGTAATTTTTCAAAGCCATGAGCAGGAAGTACCTCAAACTCAGGTCCTCAGATTCTAAAGCCATTTACTACAGCATATGCCCTACTGTTTGGGCTTTGAACCAAAACCAGATCTCCAATCCAGAGAGGTGCAAATTTTACCACCAATTTTTATCTCAACTTCGGAATGAATATGGAAAGCTGCTTAAAGTAAGTCATTCAATCCATGAGCCACTCTAAAGAGTTAGACTTAGAAATCAAATTCTCTTCTGGAAATCAAAGAATATTTAGGATAGTAGAGTAGACATAAGCAAAGTTAGACCTGAAAGAAAAATCCAGGCAGACTTCTGGTTTTGCATGGCCCACGAGCTGAAAATGGTTACTACATTTTTAATGATTGCAAATAACAAATTGAATGAAGACTATTTTTACCATATGAAAATTATAAGAAATTTAAAAGATTTTACTCATAAATATTTACTGGAAGACAGCATGCCCATTAGTTTATATACTATCTGTGGCCATATTGTAGTACAAAGAGTTGAGTATCGGCAACAGAGTATAGAACCCACAAGTCTAAAATATTTACTATCTGTTTCTTTACAGAAACTGTTTGCTGCTTTCCTTGCCTTTGCATTTCAGTGTAGGTAGTCCTGAACTGTTGAGGAAAAATTGCTTCTTATGAAAATGATGCTGAAATCAGCGTCCTCTGACTCCCCAATGCACCCAGCCAATACCCTGCGGTAATTGCTTTCTATGCTATGTTTCTGAAGACGAGTACCTGGAGTTTTTGGAATATACAGTAGAATGTTTATATTTGGTTACAGACTTTTACAAATGTGTTTTTATCAAGAGATTCTTGGATCAAAGCCAGCCAAAGCCAGCCCACAGTATCCTTTCCCAGAGAAAATAGAGCTAGGTGATTGCCTGGGTTCAAATTTAAGTATGTACACTTGAGCTAAAACTGGAGGTCCCCAGGCCACCCACCTCCTAAGATGCACACTAATGATGGTGTCTTGTGATGGAGGTAAAGGCTGGTGTATCCCTGAAGAAAGATCACTCAGGTACCTTTGACTCATGCTATAGAAATTAGCTGACTTTCTGCTTTGGGGGGAGTGGGTCTAGATGATGAGCACAAATTCAAAACCCTGGGATTGATAAATGATCGGATTAGGTTATCAGTTCAGGGGACGGTGTTCTCTGGTTTAGCATTTCGAATGACCTTTTGAAACCATGAGCTCAACATTATTTCTTAATGAATTTCCTTTGTCCTATTTCAGGAGCCCTCAGCACTCTTTGGTTACACTTGGGTGACTCATAATTAGTTCTGCAATACTAACATAGATTACAATTTCAAAAAAAAAAGCAGAGAGTAAAAACAAATATGCTTTCAATCACAATCCAGGGGGGAGAAAGGACTTGTAATGGAATGTGTGGGCACTACAAATTACCTGGTTTTATTGCTTGTTCTCTTACTTGTGTATTTATTTTAATTAAAATTCTAAGTCCTTTAGCTCAGGCTTGTTCTTTCAGTGACAGTCTGTTTTCTAAGCTTTGAACAAATGATTTTTTAAAAGTATTCTTTATCATTAGTGGGAACTCGTTTAAATAAGCCACCCTGGCCGTTAAATCGGTCTTCAAGTAAACGGCAGAGTGATTTCCGCACGGCATGTCTTAGTCCTGGAATCCCGGAGTTGGAAGTATCCTTTGAACATCTGTAAGTGTAGATGGCAGACCCTGTATGAGGTTGAGATCAAGAGACTTGGGGTCCGATGAGCCTTGGTTTGTAACTTATTCTTGCTACTCACTATCTGCTAATCTAGAGCAATTAATTTCAACTCTCCAAGCCCCTGTTTCAAATGACCTGTCCTCACACAGTTCTGGTCATGATTAAACCCAGTACAAGTTGAGCATCCCTGATCCCAAAATCCAAAATCTGAAATCCTCCAAAATCCAAAACTTCCTAGTGCTGCCAAGACACTTTTTGTGGAAAATTCCACACCTCACCTCAGGTGATGGGTCACCGTCAAAATGCAGACACAATAAAAAATAGTGTGTAAAACCTTAAGGATATATCTATATGGTATATGTGAAACATAAATGAACCTCATGTTTAGCTTTGGGTCCCATCCCAAATATATCTCAATACATATATAGAGATATTTCAAAATCCAAAGAAGCTTGAAATCGAAAACACATCTGGTCCCCAGTACTTTGGATAAGGAACGCTTAATTTGTAATCCACTTAAAGTTCCTAATCACAGGAAGTGTTCATTACATTCTTTTATTATTATTCTATTATGATACAGGCTGAGTTTCATACCCCACTGACCACAATACCTAATGCTAAATGAAGGAGTGTTTTAAACAGTGTCCTTGAGAACCCTTTGGTTTTGCAGACCAAACCTGAACTTGCCATGTGCCCTCAAAAGCACCATTTTTGTTTCATAGAGCTCAAATTATGAAAATCCATTCTAGGTTAGTCTGCAATTGTTAAGCATCTCTCCCTAGTCCAAGCCTGCTTCCTGGAACTACATAAAATAAATCTTTACAATTTCCCCATAGGTGTGTGAAGTCATACCTGTGATCATCCACATAAGATTTCTCTTCCTTAGTTAATTAACCTAAATTCCTCCAACCATTTCTCATATTTTATCAGTGGTTCTCAACCCTGGCTGCACATGAAAATCATCAGGGAACTTTTAAAAATCATGATGGCCAGCAAACTCACCAGAAAAATTAAATCTGAATCTCTAAAGGTGGGACCTAGGTATTAGTATTTTTTAAAGCTCCCCAGTCAATTCTAAATGTGCAGGCAGGGTTGAGAATGTGATTTCAAGTGATTTCATTATGTTGATTGCTTTATTCATAAATAACTTTAGTTTCCAACAATATTGCCTACATTGCTGCTTTTGGATAAATCCTATACTCTAGCTGTGGCCAGAGCAGGACCACTATGCTGTGGTCTGAATATTGTTCTCTCCTCTAAATGCATATGTTCAAACCTTTACCTCTAAGTGCTGATTTTAGGAAGAGGGGACTTTGAGAGGGACCCCAGTCTATAGCTTTTTGTTATAGCCACATGAACAGAGTCAGTAGATAAGCCCCACCTCCCCTTTTCTAGGTATAATGAAAATTTCTATGTTGTTTTAGCAAACACAGGCCAGTGCTTCTCAAATGGTATTGTGCATAAAATAATTTGGGATTGCTATGGTGTGGATATGGCTTGAGTGCATACCCCATAATTTCTTATGTTGGAAACTTGGTCTCCAGTGCGGCAATGTTAAGAGGTAGTGAGAACGCTAAGATTTAGGGCCTCATTGGGGCTCACAAGACTGGTTCCTCCCTGCACTCTGGCTGCCAGACTTGCTGTGAGATCTCTTCCTCTTGTGTGCACCCTGGCTATTGAGGTACCATCTGCTATGAGGTGATGCATCTGAGGAGGCCTTTGCCAGAGCCTGCACCATGCTGTTTGGACTTTCAGCCTCTAAAACTGTGAGCTAAATACAGCTCTTTATAAACCTACCCAGCCTCAGGTCTTTCATAGACATGCAGGGATCTTGTAAAGCTGGAGATCATGATTCAGAATCTCTGGGATGGCACCCAAGTTTCTGCACTTCTAGGAAGATCCTAGGTAATGCTGTTACTGCTGGTCCATGGACCAGACTTGGAGTAGTGGAAATCTACTTGCTGATAGAATCGCAGAATCGCATTAGAACTAAAGACCATTACACACACACACACACACACACACACACACACACACACCCAGAACACATACAGTCTTGGTCACATCATAAGTCATTCCATTGAATCTTTTATAATCTATATGTATCTGGCAGGTTTGTAAGTGGGTTGGCAAGCCATCTATCTCAAATATTGGCTATTTTCTCAGATGTTCTGCTTGGTGTCTAGTTGGGAACGAGCATCCATTTGTCTTTGTGGCAGCTAGGATGGTAAATTTAGCTGGCCAAAGGGACTTATAGAAATCTGAATATTGCACTTTTAAGGTTGTAAGGAAGAAAACTTTCTAAAATATGCTTAGAATTTGAAAAGATAAACACCTTCTCTGAGTACAAGGGTCATGTCTCTTGTGACACTCAGCGTCCCCAACATGATGGATATGTAGAAGATGCTAAATGAATATTCGTTTATTAACTAATTGATGAAACATACTCACTCAGCAAAGAAACATTTTTTTTTTATGTCCATGGAATAACTAAAGAGGGAGAGAGCATGCCAAAAAATGACAAATTGCATGGCATAAACAGTGAATGTAATTTGCTAATAAATGGGAAAATCGAATGAGGTTGAAACGAGGCTCTGAAGGAGTGATAATCTGTAAAAAGGTAGAAAAAGAGGGCACAGAAAAGACATTTCAACCTTTAATATGGGTGGTTTTACGGTCAGAGTCAACATCATGCTTGACTTGGGATATCTAATGAGACTGCAGACCTCGATGCTGTACTTGTAGGACCTTCTGTCACATAATGTCAGGGATAATATATTAAGCTGAAGCAACATGTGAGTTATATTACAACTGCAAGGGAATAAAAATTAAAACCCCTTCATGTGGAAATAGACATAATCGTGCTACATTTCCCTGTAGAAGAGCATACAGTGGCAATTTTTCTTCATATAATATTACATTAGTTTTAATTCTTATTAATAAGATACAAGAGTCATTAACACTATTAAAAATCTAATTATGTTAGCAATTTTCTATCATGTCATATTTGAGCAGTTAAGTATTGGTATTTGTTTTTCCTAATGGGATTCAAAAGTCTAATTAATAGGCTTTCTTTTGTGGTTAAGTGGAATGAATCTCTATGAGAAGCAAGCCATTTTTAATATCTGCAGACAGCTTATTTTCTCATATATTACACTAGCAAGCCATCTGGCTATCTATGGTATAAATTCCTAGGTAAGAATTATGAGATTATCATATGAAATTAAACAATGCTTCTCATTGCATGAGATGTAACAGCTACTCTTCCTAAGAATTCAATATTTTCTACACACAGAGTATAAAAATTGATTATGAAGCAGATTATTACTTAAGGAAATTTGAGGGCACTGAAGATAGCATATTGAATGGGCTACATGCTTTTACTGCTTGATTTTGTATTACTTCGGGACAGTATATATGCAAATAACTTATAGCCAAATGTTTTATTTCTTAACTCCAATCTTGTTTAATTAACTTAAGGTTAATATCTTCAAGAGAAACATTTGTATATTGACTCTATTTCTTGACACTATGCTAGTATCTATACCTAAATCTCTATCTGTATTGATAGCATGTAACTGTCATATACATAACATATATATAATATCATATATATTACAACATTAAAATATATTGTTACTTGTATCTATATGTATGTACATACATATGTATTATATACACACACACAGGTTAGTACAATACAAAGGAAGAAAGAATACTTATATAGGCAGCTCTTTTTTCATTATTATTATAAATACCCCTAGCATATGCTATCATTTGTTATTATTCACATAGTCATAGAAATTGAAACATTAATACCATTTATTATTCACTTGCAATGCAACTTAATATTAGTCTATCATATATTATAACCATATCTATGTTTACTTTTCTAGTCCTACTGAATTGTAAATACTTTAAGACTATGAGTCATCCTTAACTTACTTTTGATGATCACTGATTTAGAATACATAAATTATATTCAGCCCAATGGAGCCCTTTAGATGTGGTAAAAAAAAAGGTAGGGGTTGTTGATATATAAACCAAGATATGTCCGCACCTCATCCCCCTAAATGAGACCAACCTTATTTGTATTTTTTTTTCATCTTAACCTATTATATAACATGTACTTTCGAAAGGGTTTCTCATTCTAAAGAAGTTAAAAAAATAATATTCATATTTACAAATAAATTGGTCTCTATTTTGTCACCAGAACATAATAGAATGACAAGAAATGAATAGCAAGACCAAAGACTTAGAATAATAGGAGAGAGCATTTCTAATACTAGGAATCAGAATGGAGAGAGGTGAGCCAGCGGTAAGTGACACAAAGTTAATTACTAAGCTGCCATGGAGGAGACTAAGAAGCAGCTTAATATATACTTCACAACTGCAAAAACTTGGGGATTTGTTGTTTCCCATACTCCTGGAAGTGAGGATGAAGGTGGCACCCGAAATAGGAAGCTGCAAATGAAGTAGTTGACTACCAAGTTGCCCCTCCTGCAGCAGATTGGAAGGCTACTCTTTTTTTTGAGGGAAAAAGTATATTTTTTCTATAGAATACAATGGATAGTTGGGTTGGGCCATCATCTGAAAAAAGGAGGAGAAAGAAAAGTTATATAAATGTTGAAACACAAATTGGTAGATCCCTTAGTCCTTTCTGTCACACACAAGGTACACAAGGTTCATATTCTAGGGAAGAGTTGGAAGACAGTTTTGAGCAATGCAGCCAATAAAGAAAAGAGACATAATAATGACATTTTGCATTTACCAGCACAACTGCCCAGGTTGATTACCCTACACTGAGACCTCGTTTGGCAAATCACACTCCAAAGCTAAGTTTCAAATAGACTTTCTCTTTCCTGCTATTCAAATGAGAGGACTCGAGGAACATCAGCTCTGAGGATGTTTCCGTACTGAAATACAGAGAACAACAGAAGTGAGCGCACAATATGATGGAAGCAGAATCCTGCTGAGAATTCAAAGAAAAATTAAAGTCATTATTCTCAGAATAAGTGAATGGTTTGCTATAAAAGAGAAATACTCTTTTTCAAGACCGTGAGATGATTTTTAAAAGAGGAATGCTTATAAAATCAAGAAGAGTTCTTCTGAGTTACTAGGATAACAGAAATATGAGACTCAACAGAAGTGTTAATGGTAGAACAAAATATATGGGCTGGAAAAATGCAATAAAAAAGGAAAATTGCAAAACTAAAGGAAAAGGATCCAAGATGGCGTCCAAGGGAGACACCACGCTATGATCTCTCTGAGACGCACACCTCATTCGCTGTGAAACCAACCTCTCCACAGATGAAAAGCAAGACAAACTTGAAATAAACAATGAAAAGTTTGAAACGCGACGAAATCAGAGCCAGAAGACAAAACAGAGGAAAGTAAAAAGGGCCAAACGCCTTACCTAAGGGAAGGCGGCGGCGCCATCTTGGCCGGACCGCGCCGGCCGCTACCGGCATTGCGGCTTCCACGCGCCGCCGGCAGAGAAGCCAGGGACTCGTGGGAAGATCAGCAGCTGCAGGTCAGCAGAGACGAAAGCGAGCAGCGGCTCCTCCACACTTGACAGACCAAACGGCGGCGGCGACAGTGGCTGAAGCGGCTGCAGCGGCGCCATCTCGGCAGGACTTTACCGGCGGCCACCAGCCTTGTGGCTTCCACACAAGACCAACGGAGACGCCACCGACCTGCTGTGCATCCAGCAGCTGCAGAATAGCAGCAGAGAAGCCGAGCAGCGACTCGCTCCACACGCGACACGGACCCGAACTGCTGCGTCGGCAGAACCGGCAGCGGCGCCATCTTGGTCAAACCGCGCCAACGGCTACCGGCGTTGCGGCTTTTGCAGACCACCAACAAAGCCAGGGAGCTCTTCTAAAACCAGCACTGCAGAGCAGCAGCGACAAAAGTGAGCAGCAGTTCGATTCACACTCGGCAGAGTCCCCAGGATCCAGAGTCCTGACCAGAACCTGCGGCAGCGGCTGAGCCCATCCCCCACCCCTGAGAATAAGAGCAGCGCTCAACGAGACCTTAAGTCAACGAGCCGCCCCAGGGGAGACCACCCAGCGCGGCCACAGGGACTCACGGGGTCTGAGACAGTGCAGATTGCCCCGGAGGAGGCGGGAGTGGGGTCTGCTGTGGGACGTGGTAGACGCGTGGATAAGCAGACAATCCCCGGTGACATTTGGGTGGGACAGACTTGCAATCCGGGGGTCGCAGCACCCTTATAGAGTCCCCGTGGACAGCCACAGGACATACAGCTGTGGTAACTGGGGAAAATTGGACCAAACCAACCCTCTCTGTGGAAAACGTGGAGTTCTGTGTTTACACAGAATCAGGGCAAAGCGACAACCACTGCATCTATAGGCAAAGAGAGAC
Organism: Glis glis; assembly: GCA_004027185.1. NCBI lineage: Eukaryota > Metazoa > Chordata > Mammalia > Rodentia > Gliridae > Glis > Glis glis. Next base: position 201 of record PVJS01033289.1, on the reverse strand, counting down.
ACAAGCCCAGGGCCCCCCGCTGGTGCCTTCTACCATAGGTGTAGACAGAGCGAGGCACAGGGAAAGACCAAGTGGAGACCGTGGAGACCCACACTTGCAGTGAGAGGGGAAACAGCGGCACTGGTCCCACACACAGGTAGTAAGAGGCACCAGACAAGGGTCCCAATCACTGAAGGAGACCAAAAACTGGGCCTGCAAAAG
>PVJS01033288.1:0-22268 GCA_004027185.1 Glis glis | reverse complement strand
CTGACAATGTGGACAGAGACCCGCACACTCTAATTTACAAAACACTTAACAAATAGAATCTTATACCATGACATGGATTTTAATGGTGTATTGACACTGCAGAAGAGTTTTGTTTATATAACTTGGGAAGATGATTTATAATATTATCAAAAAAATCAATAGCCAGGCGTGGTGGCGCACACTTGTAATCCCAGTACTTTGGGAGACGGAGACCGGAGGATCCAGGTTCGCGGCCAGCCTCAGCGCTCTCTCTCTCTCTCTCTCTCTCCCTCCGTCCCTGTCTCTCTCTCTCTCTACCTATTGAGGCCCTCCGCAACTTCGTGAGACCCGGTTTCAAAATAAAGTATAAAAAAAAATTGGGCTGGGGGTGTAGCGCGGAGGTAGAACGCCCCTGGGTTCAATCCCCAGTACCGCAAAAAAAAAAAAAAAAAATGAAAGAGCTAAATTAATTCTCTTCTGTCAATCCTAGAAAATACATCCAAATTCATCTTAATTATGTATTAGTGGGGCATTTGTCCCAAAAGGCTTAGAATTAGTAACTCTTTTTGGTCCTCTTTTATTTTTTTTGGTACTGGGGATTGAACCCAGGGGCGTTCTACCTCTGAGCTACATCCCCAGTCTGATTTTATGTTTTTATTTTGAAACAGGGTCTCACTAAGTTGCAGAGGACCTCACTAAGTTGCTGAAGCTGGCCGCAAACCTGCAATCCTCCTGTCTCAGCCTCCCAAGTACTGGGATTACAAGCGTGCACCACCATGCCCAGACTCTTTTTTCTTTACCTTAGTATGCTTGATCATATTATGATATGATGGAAATTTAAAGAGAATTTTGAGTTTACTAAACTGTAATTTTGCACATGTTCTTAACCATTCTGTGTAGGTCCTCAAGATGAATCCTCTAAACCTTACACTTAATTCTCAGCAGGCTATGTGCTTTTCTTCTGTTTACACTGTATCGCCCCCTAGCGTTCTACATGATGTTTGCAGTCAACGTATGTTGACATAATACCTACTATATATAATACCTACTATAATAATAACTACTTTCCTGATTTACAGATTTGGTTCCCAAAGAATATATGTAAATCCATTAGATTCCGAGGCCAGAGTACACTACATAAATCTTCAAAAACTAGAGGAACTATTGACTATACTGTGACATGTTATGAAGGTAATTTTCCAGTCAGTAGACAAAACAAATTGTGAGCTGAGTATGGTGGTGTATGCCTGAAATTACAGTACTTGGGAGGCTGAGACAGGAGGATTACAGGTTCGAGGCCAGCCTCAGCATCTTAGTGAGATCCTTAGCAACATAGCAAGACCCTGTTTCAAAATAAAAAATAAAAAGGGCTGGGGATTGGGGGTGTAGCTCAGAGGTAGAATGCCCCTGGGTTCAATCACCAATACAAAAATAAATAAATATAGTGATATACGTGTAATAATTATTGTTTTCTCCTGTGGACATTTTCAGGCATACATCAATGTTTGCTATCAATTCAAGGAACAAAATGGAGTGAGAAATCACAAATAAAAGGGGTGGTTCTAGTTCAGCATGATTCTTTTTTTTAGTGATTAGCATCTGCTACCTCTTGAGTGCTAAAACATTTCCTGATGTTTTCAATTTTGCTTCATAGAGACATATGTGATTTAGAAATTAACTAATTCACATACTTGTTTTAGCTGATTATGAGCCCAACTTGCTGAGTTGTCTTGAGCAAGCTAGGTCATTAGCATTGACCAAAAACATGTATGTCTTTCCACAATGTCAGAATCTATGGAATAACAATGAATTCACACGCTACACCACTTTCTTTGGTTGCTCTTCAACCAAATCCTCATGGGTCATTTGGTGTCATGACTGAAGCAATCACAAATTCTCTTGTTCCAATCGTAATGTCTGTTACCTGTAACCCTCACCTCACACATCATGCTCCACACAAGTACATGCAGATACATATAAATTACAGAAAAGCTAAGAACATGTTAGAGTGGCTGCAAAGCTTCAGGCGGCTTTTTCAAGAGCAAGGGCAGAGAGCAGAAATGAATGCAGAGTCACTGTATGTGGTCAGGTGAGAGTTTCAATAAACCAAGTCTGCAGAAGTTTCAGAGTGTCGGCTTGAAGTGTCAGCTCAGAGTGGGGCTTGCGTTGCTATCACAGGCCCAGAGACAGAGAATCAGAGGTTCGTCACTCTGGCGACTTTCCTGGGCAAGGCTCAGGTGATGGGGTTAGAGTGCTGCTGTGACCAGTCTTGGGGTGCTCCTCCTTTTATGGGTTTCAGGTGAGGGGACTGCTTCATTTGGTTGGTGGTCTGGTATGGTCCCTAAGCTGATGGGCCCGGTTTTTCTGATAAGGTGTTGACACACCTGGGCATCCGTGTGGTACTGATTTAATTGATAAGTCACAGGTGGCCATTTTCATTACCATGATTAATTTATTGATCAGTCTGTGCCTTCTGGTTTTGCTGGGCGGTTGGTGGTTGTTTACTTGTACAAACAAGGCATAGAGTTGTTCAACCTCAGCACTTGTTCTCACAACGGAGTAACTCGGGGCAAACTACTGCCTTACAAAGGGGAGTCGCTCAGGGTTAGGCCCCGCCTGCTCTCCACAGGTGTCTTGCCCTTTATATCAGTTCTCCTTTATTTTCCCTAGTCAGCGGTTCTCTAAGCCCTTCAATTAACTTTTCAGTTTGCTCCTCAATGACGTTTTCGAAGCCACAAGACCTAGTGTTTCGTATCTTCATCAACGGCCCAGAAATGCTAAAAATCATGCACGTAATTTTTCATGTTTATAAATGTCCCTCTTGGTCTCTAGCAATGTTTTTTTTTTTTTTTGGCCAGGAAGTCCCCTTTTCCATGTATTAATCCAGCCCTTCATAGATCAGTGTTTGCACGTAGCGTTGGTTTCCATCCTTTTACATTCAGCCTTTTTGTGTGTATATGATTTTGGTGAAACTGTATCCTTATATTTTATTATTTATAATCAATTCCTTATACTGTAGGCCTTTAATCTTTGTACTTTGGGTATGTAACTTGGTTTGACTGTATCTTGTGTGGGGGGGGGGACACTGGAAATTGAACTCAGGGTGGGCTCTATCTCTGAGCCACACCCCACCCCTCTTTTATTTTTTATTCTGAAACAGTCTTGCTAAGTTGCTGAAACTGGCTTTGAAACTGCAATCCTTCGGTCTCAGCCTCCCATGTACTGGGACTACAGGTGTGCGCCATGGCACCCAGCTAGTTATCTTTTGAGACAATCTATATGTGATGTGATTATGGACACATTAGGTATGTTTAATCTGCCATCTTACTATATACTACTTGTCCCACCATTTCCTTTCCTTCCTCTTCTAATCAGGTGCTCTTTAATTCTATTTCTATTGTATTAATTTTAGTGATACATTATTTTTTGTTCTCTTAATGATTACCAGATTGCATCATATATTTGTAGTTTGACATTTTCCTGAGTAAGACAAGAGGCTTAGTACATTTTAACACTATTTGCCCTTCCCTAATGTATATGCTTTTGCTTTCACACATTGGATATTATCCCTAAAGTTATTATTGCTATTATTTTTATAGTTAATGTTAACTTGTATTTGCATATTTCCCCCTTTTGCTGACTTTCATTCCTATCTGCTTCTTCCAGTCCTCCATGGATTATTTATTTTCTGTGACATGTGTGGGTGTGCTAGTGATAAATTCTAAGTATTTTGTTGTTGGAAATTGCCTTTATTTCATATTCTAAAGATATGGTCACTGAACACAGAATTTGAAGCACTTTGAAGATATAAACCTATTATCTAGATTTCATCATTGCTAAGAAAGCAACTGTCTGAATGCTGTTCCTTTATAAGTTGCTTTTTTATTTTATTTTTATTTTTTTGGTACTGAGGATGGAATCTAGAGACATTCTACTTTCAAGCTATACCCTAGTCTGTTTATTTTTATTTTGAAATGGGATCTTGCTAAATAGCTGAGGGTCTCACTAAGTTACCTAGGCTGACTTTGAACCTGTGATCCTCCTGTCTCAGCCTCTCAAGTACTGGAATTATAGGCATGCACCACACCTGGCTATGAACTGTTTTTAAGCTTTTTTTTGTTTTGTTTTTAGTGTTCAATAATACTATGACATTCATCAGTGTGATTTTTTGTGCTTATATTATTATGATTATTATTGTGATTATTATTATTTTGTTACTAGAGATTAAACCCAGGGGCATTCTACCTCCAAACCACACCCCTAGCCCCATTTTATTTATTTATTTTGAAACAGAGTCTCACTTAGTTGCTGAAGGTCTTACTGAATTGCTGAGGCTGGCCTCAAACCTACAATCCTCTTGTCTCAGACTCCCAAGTACTGGGATTATGTGTGTGTTTATTTTGTGTAAGATTTACAGGGATTCTTGGATCTTTGGTTTGATATCTTTCATTGGCTTGGGAAAATTCTTAGCCATTAGCATCTTTCCTTTCTTTTTCTTCTTGAGCTCCAATTACACATGTATTAGAACTTGGCACTAGCTCCTATGCCTCTCACACTCATTTGTTCTCTCCTGTTGTGTTTCTTTCTGGATTCCTTCTGATGTATCTATCCATTCGATTCTTTCTTAAGTTGCATCTAATCTGCTGTTAGATCCATTCATGGAACTCTAATTTTAGCTATTAAATTTTTCCATTCAAGAATCATTTTTTGAGCCGGGCGTGGTGGCGCACGCTTGTAATCCCAGTACTTTGGGAGGCGGAGACTGGAGGATCCGGGTTCGCGGCCAGCCTCAGCTCTCTCCCTCTCTCTCTCTCTCTCTCTCTCTCTCTCTCTCTTAGCGAGGCCCTCCGCAACTTTGTGAAACCCGGTTTCAAAATAAAGTATAAAAAATAGGGCCAGGGGTGTAGCACGGAGGTAGAACGCCCCTGGGTTCAATCCTCGGTACCGCAAAAAAAAAAAAAATCATTTTTTGGATAGGAGGAATACATACTAGGAATACATACTCGTGTTCTACAGCACAGCAGAGTGACTATAGTTTACAACAGCTTCTAACATATTTAATAGAGAACTAGAAGAGAGAAGTTTGAAGGGTTCCCACCAGAAAGAAATGGTAAGTATTTAAGGAAATGGAAATGCTAATTACCCTGATTTGATCATTATACATTATATACATGTATCAAATTATCACACTGTGCCACATAAATACGTACAATGTTAAAATATTTTAAAACAAATAAGAATTTTCATTTTTTGTAATAAAATTTAGTCATCTTTCATTCCCTTATCCATCTTAAGCAGTTATTTTTAAGTCCATTCCATTATTTAGATATCCCATGGGTCTACTTCAGTTGTCTATTGATTCTCTTGGGTTTTATTTTTTATTTAATTTATTATTTTTTTTTTTTTGTGGTACCGGGGACTGAACCCAGGGGCGTTCTACCTCCGCGCTACACCCCCGGCCCTATTTTTTATACTTTATTTTGAAACCGGGTCTCACGAAGTTGTGGAGGCCCTCACTAAGTAGCTGAGGCTGGCTGGGAACCCGATCCTCCGGTCTCCGCCTCCCAAGTACTGGGATTACAAGTGTGCGCCACCACGCCCGGTACTCTCTTGGGTTTTAAATCAACTTGTCTTGCCTTGCCCCCTTGTACGCTTGGTTATTTTCACTTGGGTGCCAGATATTATATATAAAAACTTACAGGGATAATTTGTGATGAGGTAGAATAGAAGAAATAAAATATTAGGCAGAAAGGAGACAAATTGGGAGGAAAAAAAAGGACAGTTTTAAAAAATCTAAAGTCCTTAGCTAGCCGGGCATGGTGGCGCACGCTTGTAATCCCAGTACTTTGGGAAGCGGAGACCGGAGGATCTGAGTTCACGGCCAGCCTCAGCTCTCTCTCTCTCTCTCTCTATTTAGTGAGGCCCTCCACAACTTCGTGAGACTCGGTTTCAAAATAAAGTATAAAAAAAATAGGACCAGCGGTGTAGCACGGAGGTAGAACGCTCCTGGGTTCAATCCCCGGTACCGCAAAAAATAAAATAAAATAAAGTCCTTAGCTTGCCCTTTGAGGCTTGCCTGGGACATGCCCAAAGAGGCAAGACCCATGTCTTTAAGAACACAATGAGCTAGCTTCACATCTGAAATTCCTGAGGCGATTAGCTTCACCTTCCACCAGAACTCCAAAAGATCACACTTGTTAACAAGCCTTACACTCAGCTGGCCACACGCTGGCCATCAGACTTTTCGTCTCTGCTCCTGGAAGATCTGTCCCAGAGGGAATCCACATCTTTTGCCTGCTGAAAAACTTCAAAGAAAGGAGGCATTTTCCCTCCAAGTACCTCTAACCAACCCCTTCCCCATCTCCAGTGCCTCTATAAAAAAGACTGTAAGGATCCGAGAAGGGATCTGCAGCAGCTTTCTGCACCCCTCTGAGCCCCTCCCAGCTGCAGTCTGCCTTGGCTCTTACACCCTTGAGATGGCCCGTGTGCTTCCCACCTTTTTTTTTTTTTGCGTTACCAGGGATTGAACCCAGGGGCAGTCTACCTCCGCGCTACACCCCCGGCCCTATTTTTTATACTTTATTTTGAAACCGGGTCTTACGAAGTTGCAGAGGGCCTCACTAAGTAGCTGAGGCTGCCCGCGAACCCAGATCCTCCGGTCTCTGCTTCCCAAGTACTGGGATTACAAGCATACGCCACCATGCCCGGCTCCCACCTTTCTTAAATTAAACCTACGCCTTTTCTCTGACTGGTGTGTGCTGAAATTCCTTTCAACACTGGAGCCAAAGACCCAGGAGAAGTCTTCCAGTCTCTCGTGACAATGTGAATCATAGGATGTTTTCTGTTTTCAGAGAGGATTTTCATTTGCTTCTTGAGGGCAGCTAGGGCACTAGTAGTTCTAGATGAACTGAATCCGATCATAGATGACAGTGGTTCGGAGCTCATCTTTAGTCCCTGTGAGGGCATTTGCTTTTGTTCACTCTTACTTCTAATGTGTAGCCCTCTGGAGTCTGACTGGGTCTCTCACCAAATCAAAGAAAGAGATAATATCCAGGCAAGAATCATTGCAACTTCTGGGAATCTTAAGGCAGAAATTCTTGTCTGTTTCCTTGGCACACTTTCACTAAAAGACTCCATCCCAGACAGCCACCTCTCTCCCTGCGTGACTCTGCCCAATTGACAAATTCCCAGGAGAAATAATTTGTTTCATCAGTTATATCCGTTTGTGTCATGTGATCATCCTTTTGTGGCCAAAGGAAGGGATTCTGTTATTGGTAACCCCACCAGAACCAAATGGAATGAGAGGTAAGCTGCTCAAAGGAAGCGATTTGAGGAGGCAAAAATAATAATGACTATTACAGAATTTAAGGAAAAGGAATGAATGACCTAGAATAGGGAATATATTTGGAGACAAATATGATGAGTTCAGTCAAAACAAATTACTGTGAGATATCTGATTTGGCAAGGGTCCTGGCAGAAAACAGATAGGATGCTTAAGTGGGGTAACTGAAGAGAGTTTAACAAAGGGACTATGTTAAACAGGTAACAAAATGCCTGAGATAATCAACTTAATAAGGGAGGTTTGTTTTGGCTCATGATTTCAGAGATTTCCATCCATGGTCACTTGGCCCCCTTGCTTTAGGCCTGTAGTGAAGAAATACATCATGGAGAGGAACATGTGGTAGGCAAAACTGCTCACCTCATGGCAGCTGGCAGGCGAAAGAGCGGAAGGGGAGGGTCCAGGATCCCAAGATGCCCCTCAAGGACACATCCCCAGTAACCTAACTTCTTTCCACTGTGCTCCACCTCTTAAAGGTTCCAAAGCCTCCCACAGCACAACAAGCTGGTGTACAAGTCTTTAACACAAGGGCCTCTGGGGATACTTATCCAAACCCCAGCAATCAGTGAGCAGGGTTAAGAGAAAAGAATAGATGCAGTCTCCTGGACTAGTAACAATGGGGAGTAAATAACACCGCTAGGCTTGAAGGAAGACAGACAGAGAATGGTGATTAAGTCTGGGGGAAAGAGTAGATGTGAATACCAGAAAGACACCCTACTGGGAGATACGGCCTTCAATAGAACATTTTCCCTAAAGCAACTCTGCAAGGATGATTAAGGGAAATAAATGTAACTCTACCTTCCTGTTGGTGCCTTCCACTTTCTGTACTAACAGAAGCCAGAGGAAAAGGGAACCTGTTGTTACAGCCCATACAAAGCAGAGAATCTCCTGGAACACACAGGTGGGTGGTAAAAGGCGATGTATCTGGAGAGACCACCTTTTCTGCCTCTTGGTTCAGTGGTATGAGCCCAAAATGATCAGGAGATCCTCAAGATTTCAATTTAAATGCAAGCAAAGCTATTTTTCCTAGGAAAAAAACTCATTACTTACTTATGTACTAGGACCTCCAAACTTATCAAACTCAAGGTTAAAATCCAGGGAAACAAAAATTCAGTGGATCAATTGGCAGAATTCTCAGTGGGTTAATTTCCACCTCCGCACTTGATTTCTTGACCCATGCATCATGGCTATGGGGGAGACAGCACCACACACTGGTTCATCGAAGGTCCATACTGCATCTTGTAGGGCGGTACTAATCCTCAGTGAATTCACTTCAACTAGTCCTGTAACAGCCTTCAACAAACCATTAAGTCTATTTAGCAAGCTGACTGGATGAACAGAAAACATGGTAAAATAAGTGATTCCCATGAGTATGAGACTATTCTTCAGTGTCAAAGACTATACCGCATGGGATATAACAGAGATGGATAAGACATTCTGCAGACATAGTGCAGGTAAGACAAATGCATACCTGTAATACAGCTCATACACAGCTATTTTATTTTTTGAAGTGCTGAAGATTCTACTTTGGGCCTTGCACATGCTAAGCAGATACTACACCACTGAGCTACATGCCTGGTTCAACATCTACCCTTAAGATGGCATACTGCTGCCCTTTGCATGGTGGGAGATGTGCAATGTAATCACTTGGCTGGACAGTACCCCTAGGGAATGGTGTCCTAACAGTGGCTCAGCATTGGTGTCTCTTGTGGCAGTTTGCTGGGGAGGCCCATGATTTTGAGCTCATACAGACTCTGTTACCATGATTGCTTTGTTCATGGGCTTGTTGAGCAAGCACCAAGGTGGTGGTGGGGAAATAGCTGATAACCACAATCCCTGCTTTTGCCATAGGAAGTTTCCACTCTGTTCCCTTATTCTTCGGTCTTCTAACAGCGCCCCACTAAAACAGCACTGGTGTATCTTAAGTGTTAACCCTCTTTTCCTTTCCAAGATCCAGAGTCTACACCCCGCCACCAGAGTATTCTGGACCCATGTTTATCTAATTTGTTCCATTTGGGGTGGGGGTGGGGACGACTACAACCATTTTATAGATGAGGAAACTTCATTCAGAAAAGGATTAATTTGCTCAAGCAGAGTAAGAAATTTACTTCAGTCTTTCAAGACGCTAGAACTCACATTTTTAACTACTATGCTGTACTTTCTTCTTAACCTTTTCACAATTTTAGTGTTCCCAAATAAATCTTAGAAACATTTTGCAGAGTTCTTGGAAACAAAAAAAACCCTCACATTTTGATTGATTGGAATGGCCACTTACCATATAGGTTTTCCAAAGCCAGTTTAATGAGGCATGCTACTTTACCCCTGCTAAACTGTGAGCTTTGAGGACAGTGATCATGTCTTACCCATATTGCACGAGGTGGTCAACAAACATGTTTAGTGAGTGCTCTCCACCTTCAACTCTCTCTCTTTTCCACTAACTGAGCCCAGAGAAGTACGTGTGGATGTTTGGCATCAGCCGTACCACCCAGTTTCCTGACATTACTCTCAAGGGTCCTAGCCTTCAGGGTTGACTGGGCATCACATTAATTTGATCTGACTCATTTTGATGTACCCCAAGCATATAATCAGTTTCCCTTTCTTGTATGTGGATTTTGGCTGGAAATGCTATCAATGACAAAATGGCTTTCAGTTTCCCAGAGGAAGACAGCAACAGAAAAACTTGCTGAACTTCACTTGGTTCTGTTTGCAACATCTCAATATTACTACTAAATGTATCATTTCCAATTTTAATTAGGTGTTAGAAAATTCCTTCAGTCCTAGTTCTTTGCTCCTAAACTTGACCTATAGTCCTCACCTCTCACTGAAAATTGTTTAAAACAAAGCTCAAGTATTACAATTCCTCAACTCCACACCCAAAACAAAACCTGCAATAAGATGCACTTTCTTGCTACCTGTCCATTTACCACAGATCCATACAAATATTTAGGATTCAATGAGATGGTCTGTAAGTGTATAGTCTAGTAAATGATACATGCCTTGTTCATTTTTGCATCTCGATGTGATCTAAATTATTTACAACCAAAGGCTCAGAAAACCACTGTGAAAATAAACCAAGAGTAAAATGAATGTGGGACTCTTTTAGTATGGGAAGAGGCAGAGGGACTATACTTTGAGCCCATCAATGTAAGGCAGCCTAATAAAAACATGGAGCAGGAAGCAGAAACCTAATTTTCAGCCCTCTACCAGCTGCTTCCCTGCGACTTTGGGTCACTATCTCCTTAGCTACAGCTATGTCCTCCACCCATTCAAAGCAACATAAAGCATCTAGAATTACCAGCTCTGGAGCCAACACATGGGTTCAAATCCTAGCTCCATCATTTACAAGTTACATAAACTTGTAACAGTGAGAGATCAAGAAAAGTTCAAAGAAATGAAGTGCTTTTTGGAAGGACAGGGAGTTATAAATTTTGCAACTTCATGTAATAATGGGCTACTATTTACATGTTATGAAATTGTTGGATTGAAAAAGAATCCTAAACCGGGCGCAGTGGCGCACGCTGGTAATCCCTGTACTTGAAGCTGAGACAGGAGGATCCGGGTTCGCAGCCAGCCTCACTTACTTAGTGAGGCCCTCCACAACTTAGTGAGACCCTGTTTCAAAATAAAGAATAAAAAATAGGGCTGGGGGTATAGCTTGAAGGTAGAATGCCCCTGGGATTCAATCCCCGGTACCAAAAAAAAAAAGAAAAAGAAAAAGAAAAAGAATCCTGTTTAAACAACTCAGGCTCAATAAACATTACCTCAGTGACTACAAAAATCTATCGCCTACATAATTATGTCTAATTCTTAACTAATATAACACAGCAAGAATTCAAATAAGGCTCCAAATTAGTAATCTTAACCTCCATTACATACTCCATTCTACTACCAGGCATTATACAGGAAACAGGCTGTACAGCTAGCACTGTAACAAACCTGGATTATCAGACTCCACAGAAAGTATCTGACACGGGTTCTCATAGGAATCTCCAGGTGAGTGGCTAGGATTTCCAAACAGCATAGGGTGTTGAATTAACATTAGGTCTTTCTGATTTACAGTATCAAATATTCCCACAGTACAAAAATCAGTACTAAAAACGATCACATTTACTCTATGTAAGCCTAATAAATATGAGGAATTATGCTAAATACAGCAAATTCTGTTGAAACAATAACCCAGACAACAAACTTTAACCTGTTACTGCTACAGGTCTAGTTAAGAGCTTGACCCAGTTCAGGTTTATTGCTGAGGTGGTCTATGCCAGAGGCAGCATTAGAGTACAGGTGAAGGGAAGCATCCCTGGATAAACTTTTGTATGTGAAGAAAAAACAAGCCGGTAATGTCAGCTCATGAAAAAGTCTTCATCCTAACAGTAAAGGAAATCCATATTGTTTTATGGTACTGAAGGTTGAACCCAGGGGCATGCTACCTCCAAGTTACTCCCCCAACCCTATTTTAATTTTCAAACAGGGTATGGCTAAGTTGCTGAGGCTGGCCTTGAACCTTCAATCCTCCTGTCTCAGCCTCCCAAAGTACTGGGATTACAGAATATACCACCAAACCTGGCTGAAATCCATGTTTTCATCAGCTTTCCATTCTTAACAGAATCACTGGCTTTGGAGTGGATAAAAGATACATACCAGTTAGGAGACTCCTAAGGAGCTCCTACCATAGATGGTAGCTTATATATACTTGAGAAAACTTCAACTGACAGAACTAGCAGAGAATTACGTGAACTGAATAAATGTGTCAAAAAAAGCCTAATCATATAATTGTTAACTCTTGAATTCTTCCAAGGAACATTTTTAAATTAAATTCTATGAACCCTTGTATACCAATTGAAAAATGGAGAATGGCAGATACTTAGAAAACTTGTGTAATTTTGTTTCAGACGATACTGATACAATGTGTAGTCAAATGAAACACCAAGAGGTAGTTTATGTATATTTATATTTTAGTATATTCTACACCTTTAGAAACTTAGGCAGAATGCCTCTGGGCTCAATCCCCAGTATTAAAATAAAAAACTAGGTTATAACCTATCTTAGCAATTTTTTTTTGCGGTACCGGGGATTGAACCCGGGGGCGTTCTACCTCTGCGCTACACACCTGGCCCTATTTTTTATACTTTATTTTGAAACCGGGTCTCATGAAGTTGCCGAGGGCCTCACTAAGTAGAGATAGAGAGAGAGAGAGAGAGAGAGAGGGAGGGAGAGCTGAGGCTGGCCACGAACCCAGATCCTCCGGTCTCTGCCTCCCAAAGTACTGGGATTACAAGCGTGCGCCACCACGCCCGGCCTCAGCAAATTTTTCCAGGTCAAATTAGGTCTTTAATTTCCAAATCTTTACTGCAAGATTATTAATGCAAATTAAAATGTCTACAATTAACAACAAACCACAATTTTGTTATATAAATTAACCCATTTATTATAGGCTAAGGATATCTCAAATGGTAGAGCTTCTACTGGTCTTTCAATTCCTTCAGCCTTCTGATAGCAGACTTGACTGTGACGGCAGAAGTTGTGCTGTTAAGAAAAAATCCAGTTTCCAACATAATTAAGCATATAGACATACAAAATAGCAAATTAAATCCGCTTCACTTACACTTTACAATCCTAAAATCTCTTTTGGAACCTCTTTCTGGAAAGAACTGTATTTAGACTGCTCCATCAATACTTTGCTACAGCTAACCCCAAAATTTAACAATAAGACCATCACTCAGAGAAATTAGTAGCACATAAACTACATGATAGCATCCTTTAAGAACTATGTCATAACCAGGAAGTGGTGCACACGATAATCCCAGCACCTGAGAGGCTGAGACTAGAGGACCGCAAGTTTGAGGCTAGTTCCAGCAATTTAGCAAGACCCCATTTCAAAATAAAAAAAGGACTGAGGATGTAGCCTGGAGGTAAAATGCCCCTCCGTTCAATTCCCAGTTCAAACAACAACCATGTCTTAGGTTCTTTAAAAATAAATATATAAGCCGGGCATGGTGGTGCACGCTTGTAATCCCAGTATTTGAGAGGCGGAGACCAGAGGATGCGGGTTCGCAGCCAGCCTCAGCTACTTAGTGAGGCCCTCCGTGACTTCATGAGACCCGGTTTCAAAATAAAGTATAAAAAATAGGACCGGGGATGTAGCTCAGAGGTAAAACGCCCCTGGGTTCAATCCCTGGTACCTCAAAAAAATATATATATATAATATATATACATATATAATACATCAAAAGAAACCAAATTATCAATAGAACAGTGAGAGATCAAGTTTTTTTTTGGTGGGAGGTACTGGGGATTGAACCCAGGGCCTCTCACACATTAGGCAAGCTCTACCACTAAGACAGATCCCCAAACCTGTTTTGAGACAGGGTCTCCCTTAAATTGCCTAGGCTGGCCTTGAAGCCAGGATCCTCCGCCCCAGTGTCTGGAGTAGATGGGATTATAGGTGTATGCCAACACACTCAGCTCAAGCAAAGTTTTTTAAAGGCAATGGAGTAAAGTGCCTTTTGGAAACGTAATAAAATAACCACAAAAAGTCTTAGCACAGGTGGGCATGATGGCACATGCCTGTAATCCCATTATTTGGGAGGCTGGGATACAACGATCTCAGGTTCCTGGCCAGCCTCAGCACTTAAGTGAGGCTCTCAGCAACTTAGTGAGACTGTAAAATAAAAAATAAAATGGGTGGGGGTGTAGCTCAGAGGTAAAATGCCCATGAGTCTAAGCCCCAGCACCACAAAAATGGAAAAAGAAAAGGGTTTTACACAGTTTCAGTTGAAGTGTAAATTAACAAAAAATTAAAAAATTCAATTCTTTCATCACACTAGCCATCTGTCATCTTGTATACAGCTCTCCAGAATCCATGGTCAGCAAAGAACTCCCAGTTTTAGAGGCTCTTAAGGGTGGCTTTCATTTCTAGAAATGAATATGCTTAAGAGTCAAACAAGCATTACCAGCACAGATCGGTTTATCTCAGCAGTATCAAGCGCCCTGTCAGGGCCACAGTGGTGAAGAAGTCCAAACAATACTGTTTAGATTTACAAAGGTGCAGTGGTCCAAAATGCCTCAAGTTGCAATACACAATTTTAAACCAATGGACCTCTTAAGCTTTTTTAATAGAAGCAATTTGCAGTGCAAGTCAACGTTCATATCTCACTAACGGACCTGCACAACATCACAATACTCACATAACCCCAATTACCATAAAATTCTAAAGCATATGTAAATCAGACTTTCAACTTTTATTTCAGTAATTTTAGTCTTTGAATAACTGAAAGTAAACCATTAATATTGAAGAGTTGGGGGGGAATCTTTACTCTCCTGGTTTTACATAAAAGCTAAAACTAGCCCATCACATGCCAAATTTAGCCAATGTGTGGTCCAGACTTTCAAATATCACAAAGAAATGGACTCACTTGTAGGTCCAGGCACCACCAGCCACAGTTTTCATGCAGGAACCACAGTGCCAGATCCCCACTGCCCGCCTCTTCATCTTGGTCTGTAAAAGGGAATCAATTTTCAATATGAAACAAAGAAAAACCTTTACCTTACAAGATTTCAAGAATCTAAATTACATTAAAAAACACAAATTTTGCATAGTAAACAGCCAAATATCTATTAAATAAAAACCTCTACTGAAACAAGCAGGATGTTATTAGCTGCACTAGACCTCTTGGGGCTGGATACAGAAACATCAGTAAAAACAATCTTTTCCCCCAAAGCAGGTTTGGCTTAGGCTGCGGCTTTTTGCCAAATCATTTACCCTTTACTCTTTAGTGGCTGTTTTTAAATGAAGAACATTTCACAAAACCTAACGTTACCACCAATACTCTATCTGGCAACTGACAGCGCAATTCCAAGTGCTCATCAGCACCCCGTTTACAAACTACCTTAAAGACAGGCCTCACCTGAGAAGGAAACCTGCCCTCCCTCCCTCTCCCCTCACCAGAGGCCACCTTACTTTTCCACAGAAGGAGCAGGTGTACTTGGCGTGCTGGCTGATTTCAATTTTCTTCACCATTTTCCGGAGGGACGCACCATAGCGGGTGCCGTATTTCCCGACGATGCCGACCTTCTTGGTGCGTTTAGCCTGTAGAGACGGAGGAAAGGGCAAGACCAGCGATATTTAGAGTCGGGGCCCGGGTCTCCGCGCCTCCACGTACCCTCCGCTGTGACCCAGATTCCCCCCACTTTAACCGGGCGAGACTAGCGTCCGGGGCCGGCCCGGTGCTCCCAGGACCCCGCCAAGCCGCCCTCCTCCTCGGGCTGCTCCCAGAGTGGAGTCTCCGGACGCAGCGAGGGCGCGGAGACCTCGGAGGACACGGGACAGGGCAGGGAGATGGGGGCAAATAAGCCGAGAAAAGGACAGATGCGGGCGGATAGAGATTTAGGCCTCGGAAGACCAGGACTCACCATGCCGCCGCCACCTAGGCCCGGACGCAGAGAGGAAGAGACGCCGTGCGCAGGCGCGGTTTTAGGCGGGCGAGCGGAAGTGACGACAGGGCCTCGCTAGGAACTGAGCTCGATGGTCTGGAGGTCTCCTGGCCGTTCACTGCGCTGGGAGTCCTCCAGGCGGCCAGAAGTCACTCCACCAGGTTCACCCCATTCGCAAACTATAGGGACAAACAACTATAGCAGAAGCACACCCACACGATCTCACGCATATCACAAAATCCTGCAACGCAGGTACGATCTCCTCCTTTAAGGAAGTGGCTGGTGACTGGCACTTGGCTTAGAAAAGAAGTGCTTAAATCTCATGTTTGTGACTCTAAATCTTACGGGTTTCTTTCTAAAATTGTCAGGCCCAGAATGCCGGTGCTGGCGACTGAAATCCAAGGCTCCCCTCTCAGCACACGTTGCGGTCCATCTGGGAGAACTGCACACTCACATTAATGAGTTATGAAACTCCCTGATCACAGCGCTGGGGGAAAGGAAGCCGGTTCCACCTAAGCCGAATATGGAGGAGCCTGAAGTCTCTGAGACAAGTCTGAGACTGGAAGGCCGGCGAGGAGTCAGCAGTCACGGTGGAGTCACTGTGGCCCTCCGGCTTCTCCCTGGGGCTCCTCAGTTCTGATGGCCTGCCTCGCCTCTTTCAGAACCCGCTCTCCGGGCCCCATCCTGAGCCGTCTGGCAGGTTCCTGCTCCAGGCCTGAAGCCTTGAACCCCAACATCTCACTCTAACCACAGTCTGTTACTTGTCCTCCCTGCTCCCTCCAAGCGGTCAGCGGGAAGACGCTGGGCAAAAGAAATTATTTCTGCATGTACAACACACACTAGAAAGTTTTGCCGCCTTTTCTCAGAGGATGCATTTCTCCAGGGATGATGACCAGAGGAGAGTAAGCTCAAGAACTATTAGAATAAGAGTGGAAGAGAGAATCCATCAGTTAAGGAACATGACGAGCCTGAGGGCTGCAAGGCATTGTGGGATTGCCTGGCTATGTTTCCAGTCAGAACTTTGATAACAGATAGCTTCCCTTCCCAAAGTTGAATACTGTCTCAAATAATTTTGCATGTGTTCATTTTCCTCACAATTATATTAAAAGCAACGTGCAGATAGCCACATACTTCATATCGTCACTTTCTTGGAGAAGTGACTCATTCAATCTTTGTACAGTACTGGGAGAACTACTGGTGCTCAAGGGCAGCAGAAGTGGGGAAAATGATGCCAGCTGGTATTACTGAAAGGTAATATATGGTAAACACGGTCTGAGTGTTTTACATGTATGTTCCCATTTCATTTTCATTATGATCCTTTAAAATGGGAAGGATTATTATCATTATTAAGACAGAGAAGAAGTCTCACGTAATGTTTAGGAACACAGGCTCTGGAATCAGACTGTCCAGCTTCAAAGCAGGGCTCTACTACTCACCAGCTGTGAGACCTCTGACAAGTTATTTCATTTTTCTGCATGTTGTTTTCCATAACTATAAAATCTGGAAAATTATAATACCTCCTTCACAGAGTTGGTGTGAAGAGTTAATTAACTAAATGCATGAAAAGTAGCCAGGCATGGTGGTGCAGACCTGTAATTCCAGTACTTGGGAGGCTGAGACAGGAGGATTGATGGTTTGAAGCCAGCCTCAGCAACTTATCGAGACCCTGTTTCAAAAAATAAAAAATAGCCGGGCATGGTGGTGCACACTTGTAATCCCAATACTTGGGAGGCTGAGACAAGAGGATCAGAGGTTTGCAGCCAGCCTCAGCTACTTAATGAGGCCCTCCACAACTTAGTGAGACCCTGCTTCAGAATAAAGAATAAAAAATAGGACTGGGGGTGTAGCTCTGAGGTAGAATGCCTCTGGGTTCAATCCCCAGTAACAGACAAATAAATAAATGAATAAAAATAAATAATGCATGAAAAGTGCTGCAGTGCCTGGAATATAGTAAACACTACAAAATGGTAACTATTACTATTATTCTTCCAGATGAAGGATCCAGATCTCAGAGAAGTTAAGAACCTTGTCCAGTGTCACACAGCAATAGGTGGTGGAACTAGAACTTAAGTCTAGATCTGTCTGACCCCAAAGTCAGTTCTCTTGATTCTTGGTGTGTATTAATACAAGTCATAATATTTATTGTGCTAAGAAGGCAAAATAGAAAGTGTACTTGACGTGGAATCAGGTCCCTGACTCTTGGTTCAGACCCGGCTCTGTAACTACCTTGTGGTATGACTTTGGGTGAGCCACAGTTCCTCCATAGAGAACCACCTTCTCACTTCCCAATAGCCAACTTTTTTTTTTTTTGCAGTACTGGGGATTGAACCCAGGGGCATTTTACCTCTGAGCTACATCCCCAGCCCTATTTTTTATTCTTTATTTTGAAACAGGGTCTCACTAAGTTGCGGAGGGACTCACTACATAGCTGAGGCTGGCCACGAACCTGTGATCCTCCTGTCTCAGCCTCCCAAGTACTGGGATTATAAGTGTGTGCCACCACACCTGTCTAGCCAACATCTTTATTTACAATGAGGGACTGGACCAGGTGACCTCTAAGGTCCCATCCACTTCCTATCTTCTGTGGTTCCGGAAGAGCTTCCAGACTTTGAGTACTGTTGGGCCAGTGACTGAGCATGCGATCTGTGTTGTTACTATCTTATACTTTTATTTATTTATAATTATTTTTATTTATTTTGCAGTACTGAACACTAAGCTGTATCCTCTGCCCTTTTTAAATTTTATTTATTTATTTGTTGGTACTGAAGATGAAAGCCAGGGGCATTCTATCTTCACTTATTCCTATAGCCCTTTTTATTTTTAATTTTGAAATGGTCTTGCTAAATTGCTGAGACTGGCCTCGAACATGCGATCCTCCTGTCTCAGCCCCTCAAACACGGGGATTACAGGTGTGCGCCATCACACCTAGCTTTATTTTTTATTTTGAGACAGGATCTCGCTAAATTGTTCAAGCTGGCCTTGAACTTTCGCTCCTCCTGCCCCAACCTCCTAATTCGCTGGGATTACAGGTGGGCACCACCACGTTCAGCCATTTTATACATTTTTATGAAATAAAAGTAGTTCTATTTTTATCCTCCCCAGTCTGTTCCTCCAGCTCTGGCTGTGTAAATCAAAGAAGGGAAAAAAAGCATAAAGTCTATTTTTTTATGGTAGTGGGTAGTGGAAATAATTAAATTGATTTTTGTTTATAAATATTTCTGCAATTTCTCATTATTTTATGATATGCATGCATTTATTTCATAATCTGAGGAAATTACCAATTAGAAATAATTGCAACAACACCAGCAGTGACTAGTCTACCTAACATCCAGGTTTGGGTTTGTAATACCATTCTCCAGTTAAAAGAATTGGGGCTCTTTGGAGAAATGGCTGATTCTAAGACTGCGGCAGGAAATAGGCAAGATGAGCCTGGAGCATCTTATAGAGTGAGAAAGGAAGCAAATGTAAAAAAAAAAAATCCAGGAACCCCTACATTGATGGGGAAATGTCAAAGAGACCCGGAAGCCAAATGAAGAGTTCTCAAGGGAGAAGTCTGGAAAATTTTTAGCAATAAATGAAGGAGTATTAATTTATAACCCAAAGGATAAAATAAAGGTCCATGAGGCTATGTTGACATAAATATACGACTGACTGAATAAATAAATAAATAAATAAATAAATAAATAAGAAGAGGTAAACTTCTCTTGCAGAATTCCAAATGATTTCTGTGGATACGCTTTCCTCATGGAGGAGAAACATAACTCCCCATTCCTGTGCACAGTGGGCTGTGCAGAGTGACTTCCAAAGAGGACAGCATGGAAAGGGGGACAAAGAGTGACTTTAGGCCGGGCGTGGTGGCGCACGCTTGTAATCCCAGTATTTGGGAGGCTGAGACCGGATGATCTGGGTTCGCGGCCAGCCTCAGCTACTTAGTGAGGCCCTCCACAACTTCATGAGACCTGGTTTCAAAATAAAGTATAAAAAATAGGGCCGAGGGTGTAGCTCGGAGGTAGAACACCCCTGGGTTCAATCCCCGGTATGGCAAAAAAAAAAAAAAAAAAGAGTCACTTTAGCCAGGCATGGTGGTGCACACCTGTAATCCCAGCTACTTGGAAGGGGATCACAAGTTCAGAGCCAGCCTGGACAACTTAGCAAGACCCTGTCTCAAAATAAATAGGGCTGGAGATATAGCTTGCCTAGACCCTGGATTTAATCTCCAGTACCACCACACACAAAAAAAGAAAAAGAAAAGAAAGAAAAAAATTGACTTTACAGTGGAAAAACATGACAACATTCCCTCAGCCAGGTGATGAAGATCAACATCACA
The DNA here is from genome assembly GCA_004027185.1 of Glis glis. NCBI lineage: Eukaryota > Metazoa > Chordata > Mammalia > Rodentia > Gliridae > Glis > Glis glis. The sequence continues at coordinate 2,190 of PVJS01033288.1, read as the reverse complement.
GTGATAAATCATGTTGGCAGTGTGTATCCTTGGTATGATGTGATGAAAATGGTATTCTACTCTTGTGATAATCTTCCTTCCCTAAACCCACAACCTCAGTCTAATTATGAGAAAAACATCAGACAAATTCCAGAAGAGGAGCATCCTACAAAATACGTGACCAGTACTTGTCAAAACTGTCAGCATCATCCAAAACCAAGAAAGCCTGAGAAGCTGTCAGCCGAGAGGAGCCTGCGGGAACATGATGACTAAATGTACCATGGTGTCCTGGAACAGAAAAAAAAAAAAGACATTAGGTAAAAACCAAGATCTGAGTAAACCATGGAATTTAGTTTATAACCATGTATCCATAGTGACTGATTAATCGTAACCATGTATCATACTAATGTGAGATGTCAATCATAGGGGAGCCTGGGTGAGAGTATATACAGACACTGTCTGTACTTCCTCCTCAACTTTTTTTTTTTATGAATCTGAAACAGTTCTAAAAAGCAAAGTAAATTTAAAACCAACCCAGCAGGGCATGGTGATACACGCCTGTAATCTCAGTAATTGGGAGGCTGAGACAGGAGGATCGCAGGTTCAAGGCCAGCCTCAGCAATATAGCAAGACCCTCAGCAACTTAGCGAGACCCTCAGGACCCTCAGCAACTTAGCGAGACCCTGTTTTAAAATAAAAAATAAAATAGGACTGGGGGTGTGGAGTTCAGCCGGGTTCAGCAGGGCATGGTGGCACCTGTCTGCCATCCCAATACTTGGGAGACTGACAGGAGGATCAAAGGTTTGAGGACAGCCTCAGCAATGTAGCGAGACTCTCAGCAATTTAGCAAGACCCTGTTTCAAAATAAAAAAGAAAATAGGGCTGGGTGTGTAGCTCAGAAGCAGAATACCCCTGGATTCAGTCCCTAGTACCCTCCCCCCAAAAAAACTCCACCCCCAAGGTGACCACAATTCATCCAGGAGGACAAAGCCTGTGTTGTTGATCTCTGCGTCCCAGGTCTTGCACAGAACTGGGGTGATGGATATTTGTTGAATGGGGAATTGTTCTCTTGCATGGTGTAATGGTGGTAGGGTTATAAAGAGTTTTATATTTGAGTTTCTCTGCCTTACAAGGCCAATCCACTTATGTCAGAACTGAAAAGGTTTTAGAAATATTCTAGACACATTGGAGACTGAGGCTCAAGGAGGGCAAATGGCTTGCCTGAGGTCACACAGCAGGCCGGTGCTCTACCTGCCGTATCACAAGATTCAAGTCTCAGAGTCTGTTGCCTCAGCTGTGCAGACACCACCCACCCCATGAGGGTCTTGGGAGGATAAACTAAGCGTCACAAAGTGCCGGGTGGGCTTCCTCCATGGCGGTTATTATCAGTGTTGAGATGCGGCTGCTGTTGTCTGATGTTCAGGTCTCTCAGAGCCTGTTCAATCCCACCTTTTCTCTGCCATGTTTGAAGGACTACAACAGATCTGTTTTTTATTTTCCTTAAAAATCTGCCTATCTCTTTTCTCCTTAATTTCTTTAGCTTGGGCACAATGAGTCTTCTACAGTCACAGTGACCGGCAACCGAAGCTCCCAAAGGGAGCAGGGTGGGCTCAAGGCATCTGGGTTCCACGTTCTGCAGCAGGCTCCTCCCTTGCTCAGGGTGAAAGAATGGCAGGGGCCAAGGGGACACGTCCCTCCTCCCCTAGAAGGGAAATGCTCTCCCTTTTGAGGTTGACATCTGAAAAGCTCTCTGCACAAGCTAGGCCTGCTCCAGAAACTGTGCATTAAAACAAAACTGTAGAAGGCTCAGTGGTGCACACCTGGAATCCTGGTACTTGGGAGGCTGAGACAGGTTCCAGGACAGCCTTAGCAACTTAGCGAGGCCCTCAACAGCTTAGGGAGACCTTTAAAAAAATGGCTGGGGGTATAGCTTGGAGGTAGAATGCCCCTGGTTTCAATCCCCAGCACCAAAAACAAAACTGATTTCATATTGGTGCAAACAGGTTGGTGGGTGGAGCACTGAGAAACAAGCAGTCGCAGTGGTCCTCCTGTTCCCTGGTCCATGGGCAACTACAGCCAGCCCTGTGCTGGGGCAGCTCAGGAGAGCTGGGGGGGCCTCAAGCATTAGCAAATGTATTGCCACACCTAGCAGAGTCTCTTGTCTGGCCTTTGGGGGGGCGGGAGAGAGAGAGAGAGAGAGAGAGAAAGAAA
>PVJS01033287.1:0-22265 GCA_004027185.1 Glis glis | reverse complement strand
CTTTCTTTCTTTCTTTCTTTCTTTCTTTCTTTCTTTCTTTCTTTCTTTTTGCGGTACCGGGGATTGAAAACAGGGGCGTTCTATCTTCGCGCTACACCTCCGGCCCTATTTTTTATACCTTATTTTGAAACCGGGTCTGACGAAGTTGCGGAGGGCCTCACTAAGTAGAGAGAGAGAGAGAGAGAGAGAGAGAGAGAGAGAGAGAGAGAGAGCTGAGGCTGGCTGCGAACCCGGATCCTCCGGTCTCCGCCTCCCAAAGTACTGGGATTATAAGTGTGCGCCACCACACCCAGCTTCCTTCCTTCTTTCTTTCTCCAAGATACACCCCAAGTCCTTTTTGAAATATATTTTTAAAAAATTTGAAACAGGGTCTAAGTTACTGAGGCTGGCCTTGAACCTGCAATCTTCCTGTCTCAGATTCCCAAGTATTGGAATTATAGGTGTGCACCACTGTGCTCAGCTTATTTGGCTCATTTGGATCAAGAAATCTTTTCTTCTTCTTCTTTTTTTTTTTTTTTTTTTGTATTTTGTTCTTTTGAGTAACATGTTAGTGCACAACACAATTTGGGAAGTGCAGCTCCGAGACATAACCTAGTGAGATGTGTGGGCCTCTCCGACATCTCGGGCTCCATCTAAGACGAATCTGGCAAACACAGCCTGAACAATTATGTGGTATTTTTATTTTTTCCAGAAAAGACACAGGATAGCAGCTAAAGCCTGAAGACTCTGAAATCAGGCTGCTTGTACTTGCATCTTGGCTTCCACCTTTTCAAAAGTGTGACTTTAGGAAAGTTACAGAATTCCTAAGTGCCTCAATTTCCTATCTGTAAAGTGGGGAAAGTAACACTACCTTAGAAAGTTGAAGGACTTAATGAGTTGATTTAGATAGGGTTAGAGAACACTGGCACATCATGACTGATGCTACGTAAGAATTAGATATTGCTGTTGTCAGTATGGTAATTTTTTTTTTTTATTTAAACAGGATTTCACTAAGTTGCTGAGTCTCGACGAACTGGCCTTGATCCTCCTGTCTCAGCCTCCCAAGCGCTGGGATTACAGGCGTGCGCCACCACGCCGAGCCAGTATGGTAATTTTTTTAAAAATTAGAATTGAAACTGGTTTTCAAAAAAACTACAGGGGCATTTTTTGAAGAAATAGAAAAATTCATTCTGAAATGCATATGGAATTATAAGAAACCTCAAACAGCCAAAACGATCTTGAAAAAGAACAAAGTTGGAGATCTCACACTTCCTGATTTCAAAACTGACTGCAAAGCTACAGAAATCAAAACAGTATGTCACTGACATAAAGACAGGCATATAGACCAATGTAATAAAATAGTGAGCTCAGAAATAAACCCAGGCATATATGATCAAATGATCTGTGACAAGAGTGCCAAGATTGTTCAATGGGGAAATGACAGTCTTTTCAACAAATAGTTGGAAAAACTGGATCTCTACATGCAAAAGAATAAAGTTGGAACCTCGCCTTAGTGACAAACAAATCTTAGCTCAAATGGATTGAAGACCAAAACAGAAGACCTAAAACTATAAATGTTCTAGAAGAATATATAGGAGACAACCTTTACGGCATTTGATTTGACAATAATTTCTTGGATATGATACCAGAAGTATAGCACAAAAGCATTAATAAATAAGTGGTACTAGTACTACATCAAACTTAAGAACTTTTATGCATCATAGGACACAATCTGAGTGAAAGGCAACCTGTCAAATGGGAGAAAACATTTGCATATCATACATTTAACAATGAGTTAATATGCAGTGTGTGTGTGTGTGTGTGTGTTCCTAAAACCCAACAACAAAAATAACCCAACTTAAAAATAAGCAAAGGATTTGAATAGATATTTTTCCAAAGATACTACACAAATGGTCAACAAACAAAAAGATGTGCAACATCCGTAATCATTAGGGAAATGCAGATCAAAACTGCAATGAGATACCACTTCACAGCCATTCGAATAGCTACCAAGGAAGAAAAAAGAAAATAACAAGGGGTGATGAGGATTGCAGAAAGTGGATCCCTTGCACACTATTGATGGGAATACAAAATGATGCAGACATAATGAAAAACACTATCACAATCTCTCAGAATTTTAAATAGAACCAGCTGTACGATGTAGCAATCCCACTTCTCATTATACATCCAAAAGATTTTGTAGTAGGACCTTGAGGAAATTTTTGCATACCTACATTCATAGCTGTTTTAGTCACAATGCCCAATAGGTGGGAGCAACCCAAGTACCCATGAATGGATAAAGAAACACACACACACACACACACACACACACAGGAATGCTATTCAGCTTTAAAAAGGAAGGAAATACTATCTCAGACTGATAGGCTGAATGAACTTTGGAAATCCTATCATAGGCAGATAAAAATAGTGAACCTTGAGGACATTATGCTAAATGAAATAAGCAAGTCAACAAACAGACAATACTGTATGAGCCCACTTATCTGAACTATCTAAAGTAGCCAAATCCAGAGAAACAGAAAGCAGAATGGTGGGTGCCAGGGTCTGGAAGGGGTACATGGGGAGTTGTTTAAAGGTCTAGAGTTTTATTTCTAAATGATGAAAAAGTTCTGGAGGTCTATAGCAATGTGAATATACTTCACACTACTTAGCTGTACACCCAACAATGATTACAATGGCATATTTTATGTTGAATGTTTTTGACCTTAATTTAAGAAAGAAAGAAAAAAGAGGCAGATGTCCTGAGAGTGACCACAACATATATTTTTCATAAAAACCACTTTGGTTTCATATATTGCTAACTGCAGCCCCACAGGGAGACGGGGCTCTGGGGTGTCTGTGAAGGATATCTGTTTTGTTTGTTCCTTCGGGGTGTGTTGGACCTTCATCTCCTGTGACAGCTGATGCTGCTGACACTGTCTAGGCATCACTTTTGCATTTGAAGCTTCAGAAAGCAGCTCCTCAGCTGTTCTCATGATGAGGTATCCACTTGTGGAAATAAATTATCCCAGAATGTCCCATAAAACCCGTGTAAAAAGGTTCCAGAATTATGCTCAAAACTCCTTATCAGCTAGGATAACTCCTTATCACTACTCACCATTCTTATCAGCTAGAGGTTTTTTTTTTTTTTAACCTAGCAGTTAAATCTAACCTAGTCAGGGTGTATCTTTTTTTTTTTTTTTTGTGGTACCGGGGATTGAACCCAGGGGCATTCTACCTCCGCGCTACACCCCTGGCCCTATTTTTTTATGCTTTATTTTGAAACGGGGTCTCACGAAGTTGCGGAGGGCCTCACTAAGTAGAGAGAGAGAAACAGGGAGACAGAGAGAGACAGAGACAGAGAGAGAGCTGAGGCTGGCTGCGAACCCCGATCCTCCAGTCTCCGCCTCCCAAAGTACTGGGATTACAAGCGTGCGCCACCATGCCCGGCCAGGGTGTATCTTTTTAAAGAGATATTGTCCCCTTGCAATTTTATTATTATTATTATTGTACTGGAGATTGAACCCAGGGGAATTCTACCACTGAGCAACACCCCCAGCCTGTCATATTTTTTATTTTGAAACAGGGTCTTGCTAAGTTCTGTGTGCTGGCCTCGAAACAGTGATCCTCGTGTCTCATCTGTGCACTGCCATGCCCAGCTTGAAATTTTATTATTATTATTATATTTTTTAAAGTCAAGGTCTCACTAAGTTGTATAGGCTGGCCTTGAACTCAGGATCCTCCTGAATCAGCCCCCCAAATACCTGGGATTACTGATGTGCAACACGGTACTTTTCCTCTTGAAATTTCAAATGGAGACCAAATGACTTTTTTTAAAAAAAAGAACTGATATTTTTATATACATTAAAAAACTCTGAGGAACTTTCAGAGTCATGGGAAGTGGCAAAGGCAGAGGAGATGACAAAATAAAATCCCCCTCCAGAGACCAGAATGGACCAGAGATAGTGATGGTGGTAAAAACCATAAGAGAGAGAAGCGACTTTGGTCCTGACCTTCACAAGAAGCCCCAGCAGAGGGAGCATTTTTAGACTTTTAAAGTGGTTTTATTTTCTTAGAGACTTTAAAAAAAAAAGCTTGCTGTTTATTCATTTTAAAAATGCATGCTATCTATACAAAGCTTAGAAAATAGATTTCATATATAAGTAAAATTATATTTAAAATTTTATGTATTATATACAATTTTATGCATACAGAACATATATAATAAAATAAAAAGAACATAAAAAGAAAAAGTATTCCTAATTTTACCATTATGGATGATCATTATTAATAATTTCAGTTTACAGCAGTCCCCCTTATCCTTGGAAGGTTCTATTACAGGCCCCAAACACTTCCTCATCCCCCCAAAGCCATAGATAGTACCAAATTCTACATATACTATGTTTTTTCCTATACATATATACCTAAGATAAATTTAACTTATAAATCAGGCACAGTAAGAGATTAACAATGCTCACTAATAATAAGATAGAATAATTACAATAAGATGCTGTAATAAAAGTTACTTAAAATTCATGAATTGTTAGTTTTTAGAATTTTCCATTTAATATTTTTGGGCCATGGCTGACCATAGGTAACTGAAACTACAGAAAGCAAAACCATGGATAAAGAGGGACTACTATTTGAGGATGTAATAGTATCTCCAGTGTCATCCTGCCCAGACTCTTTCCTGTTTTGATAACAACACCTCTGTTTTCTTTTGGAGAATAAACTCTCCATCTCACTGAGTACAGGGCTTTGAGGTTGTGGCTAACTTCCTCTCCCTTCAGAGAGGGCCATGTGACCAGCCTGACCAATCAGCATAGTCTCTGCCTCCTGCCACAGTGATTGGTTCTAGGATAAGCATGTGATCTGATTTGTTCCAATCAGAGTCAACCCAGATTTTGTTGGAACTTCTGGGAAAAAGAAGTCCTTTCAGTGGGGATTGCCAGCTGAAGGGAAGCTGGAGGCAGGCACTGTGGAGAAAAGAACCCAACATATTGCGAATAGAGACAATAGGTGGAGAAAAAGATGATAAACATTGACTGTATGATTTGAGCTTCCGGATCTACCTCTGCCTAGAACCAGGTTAGTTCCTGAATTCTTCTTAATATCAGCCAGTTAATGTTCTTTTTTTACCTTAAGCCAGGGTAAGTTGGATTTTTGTCACCAGCTACCCATAGTGCCCTGACTGATTAAAAAAGACTAGAAAAATAAGTATGGCCCTGAATATCTTTTTCCTCCCTTTCTATTCATTCAGCAAATATTCACTGGTTGTCTGTTATGGACCAGGAGCCACTTAAAGGTTCTCTGAATGTAGGGGTGATCAAACAGGGCCATTGCTCTCAGGGACCTTGCATGTGGTATATGTTTGTTCAGAAATACAGTTAGGGACCAAGGCCAGCAGTTCATGGTAAGTTGGTGAGGCCCTGTTCCAAAATAAAAATTAAAATAGGTCTGGGTGTGTAGCTCAGACGTAGAATGCCCCTGGATTCAATCCCCAGTACCACAAAAAAGAAAAGAAAAAGAAAGAAACAGAGACTTAGCTGCCATATGAAGTAGCAGGGAAGTGATCTTGAAATGAGCTGGCCTTCATATATTTGTTGGATAATGCATGTGTACAGATAGATCACTCCTCTAATCCTGAGTGCAAATGAAAGAATATCATGAAGGAAGGGAACACGCCCTGAAACCTGAGACCTCTTAATATATAATATATACATTACATATGTATACTTATTTATATGCATTGTACATACACACATGTACATAGATATGAGTCATATATACACACATAAATGTATATATGTACACATATATTTTAATTGAGAAATCATAACTGTAAATATTTATGGGGTATGATGTGATATTATTCTGATGTATATTTACATGGTGAAATGATTAAATCAACTCTAATTGACAAATCCATCACTTCACACAATTTTTTGTGTGGTACACATATTTAAAGCCTATTTTTATAATTTTGAAATATACAATGCATTATTATTGATTACCATCACCGTTCTATGCAATAGATCATTATAGGTCATTCCTGTTGTCTAACTGAAACTTTGTTACTTTTGGCCAACAGCTCCCTATTTCCCCATTCCAGCTCCTCCACTTCTGGTAACCACCATTCTAGTCTCTACTTCTACATGTCTGGGGCCATTTTTGGAAAAAGTTATTGGAGTTTGCCCACCCTGATGATTTGCCCTCCCGCATGGTTTGCTCAGAGACAGGTGAAAAGGAGAAGAGCAGGAGTAGGCTGCATACTTAATTCCAGGTCCCCTAATCCTCCTCCTGCCTCTGCTCCCCAAAACATTCTGGACACCCTTAGATCCCCAATGCAAAGTTGAAAAGAAGTTTCTTTGTGCCCCTACCCCAAACTCATTCTCCTGCATGGAGTTTCTCCTTAGCCTTTCAGATCAGTCTAAGAAAAGCAAGCCTGTCACCAATCAGAACTGTGAGGAATTCCCAGCACAGCCACTGTCACATTCTGTGTGTGGGGAGGGAGAGGAGGGTGGGTTCTGGGGATTGAACCCAGGGGTGTCCTACCTCCGAGCTACACCCCCCAGCCCTATTTTATTTTTTATTTTCAAATGGAGTCTCACTAAGTTTCTGTGGGCCTTGCTAAATTGCTGAGGCTGGCCTCAAACCTGTGATCCTCCTGTCTCAGTCTCCCAAGCACTGGGATTACAGTTGTGCACTACCACACCCAGCTCACTGTCACATTTTTAAGGTGTCTACTCTGGGCCTAATTTTGTCTTTCAAAAGTCAAACATGGAAGCCCTAAATCCCCAGTATCTCAAAATGTGAGTGTTTTGGGGGTTTTTGCAGAGGTAATTAAGTTAAGGTGAGGTCATTAGGGTGGGCCCTAATCTAATCTGATTGGTATCCTTCTAAGAAGAGGAAATTTGGACATGAACAGAAGGAAGACCATGAGACCACATAGCAAGAAGGCAGCCATTTACAAGCGAACCCTGCTAACACCTTGACCTCAGACTCTGGCCTCCAGAATTGTGAGAAAATCAATTTTTACTGTTTAAGCTCTCCAGGCTGTGGTACTTTGTTATGGAAGTCCCAGAAAAATAATAATAGCCCCAACACCTTAATAATAATACTTCTGATCTTCATCAGCACACCCAGTTTCAAGGAGGAGAATCTTTATCCTTGAAGGAGCATATCAGTCCTTCGGCTCCTCCTCTCCTAGAAAGCCCTTCTATTGATGCCTGACAGGTCTAGAGAGGGAGGGAAAATCCCAAGTTACCCCTGGAGACTGAGAGAAACCCTGGCTTCCATGTACTCCACTGAAGACTATAATCACATTGTACGAGGCTAATTTATGAGACTTGATTAAATTCATACTCTCTTGAGGGATATGTTCAGTAATCACACAGCTGTGTCAACCTCACAAGGAGAGCTGATCCTTAGACATTCCTTTGTTGTGGTTATGTTTTCATAGTGTAGATGTGGACATCTATTGGGGGGGATGTGCTTATGCTTTTAAGTCATTGCTGTTCACAGAATGATAGCATGGCATGGGATTGAGTCCATGACTCTGTCTTATAAATCACTTACATTTTCTGGTTACCAGGTCTCTGCTGGTAGATAGGAGTTGGTAATGGGAAATAAACTCAAAAGCCTAACACCAGCCACGTGCTCATCAAGCTAGTGAGAAACAAGCTTATCTAATAGACTGGCAAATACATGAAAAAAAAACATTGGTGAGAGGTTCATCATGGGAAACGCAGACTCTGCCCTTATAGCAGAAATAAGGGCTTTGATCACCCCTGAATTTAGTCTAATGCACAAAGAAAGCTTCCTCACAGGCTGCTCAAGGATGGGGCTTGACACCATACCAAGCTTGCTTTCTCTTCTTCTCTTCTTTATCTGTCATCAATTAACTAATAATAACTAACTAATGTCTATCAATTAATCATCTATCAACCTATCTATTCCATGTGTACACACACATACACACACACACACACACACACACACACACACACACACACACAGGAGATTGAACCCAGGGCCTTGCACATGCTAGGCAAGTGCTCTACCACTGAGCTACACCCCAACCCACCTTTATCAATATTGGTCTTTCTCTAGATCAATAATCTCTAGCTCTCCTTTCATATTCATTTTACCTGTGTTCCTAACCCACCACCTGCTCAACTGCTCTCTTGGGATCACACTATGATGGTTTCACCCCTGTTTTATTTTAGGAAGAGCTATTTCCAGAACTTACAATTTCAGCCTTTCCTGGATATTTCTGGGAGCTGGATGTTGAAAAAACCTAACTGCTAAGTGGTAACATTTTTGTTCCTTTGATAATTCTCTTGCTTCATGAGTAACAGTGTCTTTAAGAATGGAAATTCCATGTTGGGTTTGGACAACCCTAAAATCCTGCTGTTCACAGCAGTATGGAAAGCACGTGTTTGATTCTGAGTTGGAAGCGAGTTTGAAAAATCCCTGTCTCCAGACAAAACTACACCTACACCATTGTGGTTATCTGCCTAGGACTTCTAGTTTCCCACAAGCCTTGACAGATGTAGCTTCTCTCTGATGCTGACTTTTGTTTCTCAGGTTATTTGTTTGGGAAAGAGTTTAAAAAAAACATGCTAGAGTGCTAAGTGCCAGAACTATACAGAAAGTGTTGAACTAGTTTGGGGGAGTGTGGATTAAAAACTGGATCAGAGAGACAGTCTGCTCTCGGAAAGTCTAAAATCTAGGAGGATAAAAAGGAAAAGACACAGACAGTCCACACAAAAGAGCCCACGAGGGGCTAAATGCCATGGAAGGAGCGTGGAATCTGAGACTGGAGTAGTGGCTCCAGCTGCTGCCATAGAACGGATCAAGCTGGAAGCCTCCAGACAGGAGGTGGTACTTGGTCTTTGCGGGGAGATGGATAAGGATAGATTACATCTGGGCTCTCCTCTTTTCCCTACTTTCTCTCCAGCCTCTATGCCTACAGTTAAGATTCATTCTGGTTTTATAATCTATGAGTCAGAATCTCTTTAGAGCTTGTCATGGGCAGCATTTGGCCTGACCCCTGTCCTGGAGATGGGTGTTCTCCATCCTCTCTGTGAGAGTCACGCAGCCATTGCCCAGAAGGGAGAGGGCAACCAGAGGAAAATGTCACCATCTTCTTCATACCCCACCCCAACAGGCACAGCGCAGTAAAGAGAGGTTTACAGACCTGTGCGCTTGGTGGAAGTGTAGTCAGAGAGACCAGAGTCCAGTATTGGGACTGTTATGGTTATAGAATGTTCCCTCAAGAGGTCATGTATTAATGTTCAGAGTTCACGTAAGTAAAGCATGAGGGCTGTAATCTCATCAGTGGGTGAAACCAATCTAATATATTTATCTGGGTGGTGATCTAGACAGGTGGGGTGTGGCTGGAGAAGGCGGGTCCCTGGGGGTGTGGCCTCAGGGACTCTGCTTTTGTCCTTAAATTGCTTTGCTTGTTTGCTCTTTTGCTTCCGGCTTCCATGATAGGAAAGCGGAGCCTTGCTCTCTCCCTGTCTCTGCTTCCGACGGTCATGTCCTGAGATGCACAGACCCTGGCCTCACATGGACCAAACCCCAAATCTCCAAAGAATTGTGAGCAAATAAATCTTCCTTCTTCTAAGTTGTGTGGTCAGTCATCTTGGATTATAGCAGTGATAATACTGGCCAAAGACAGGAACCATGGCCTGAGGCTGACATATCAGATGTGGGTTTCACTGTTAGCAAGTGCCACTGGCAAAGCTGGCCCTGTCTTGCTCTGATGAGGAGAGAGTTTCATGCTTTCTTCACTTTACTTATATTAACTTATATCAAGTAACTCTAAGGCTGCAAATTCTTAAGCACGCTGAATGAAAAAATGACCTATCATCAAGCTTGCCGGTTCTTTTCTGGGTACCTCCCTAGACGGTTCTCATCTTACTCAACTCTCAAGTAATCTAGTTTTCTTCATGTTTGTGTTTCTGGACCTGCCTCCCTTCTTTCCATCACAGGCACTGTTCCCGCCTTGGTTTTGTATCACGTGGACTCCCACCTCTGATTTCGTCTTCCATTTCTCCCACACCATTGCCCATCCATTGCCAGTCCCCACACCTAGCTCACAAACCACTGGCTTCAAGTACCAACATAATACATTTAGTACGAACTTTTATTTGGGATCCTCTGGGTTCTCAACCATTTACATCAATCCACCTTTCGTTTCCCCAGCTGCTCTACCCTTCATGACAAATCAAAGTCTCTTAGTCTCCCAAGTCCAGCTGCTAGTGCTCCTGACTCTCCAACTGAAATGCTTTCTTCAACCTGTTGAATCTACCCCATTCAGGAATCTTGTACTTGCTCCTCCACAACAAAGGAAATGAAGCAACACTCTCTTACCTGAAAGCACCCAGAGCCCCTGGTTATATCGCTTATGGAACTGATTTCACTCTGTTCTTTGTAAACCATTTGTTTCACTTTCTCCTCCCACTAGGGTGACGTAAGAGATTGCATTGTAATTACCTTTGGACCACATGCAGTCCTTAAGGACAGCAACCTGTTCATAATAAATGCACAAGTTCTGAGAGTGGAGTTTAGTTTCATTTTCCCTAAATGTATATAAGTGTAAGAGTTTAAAGGAATCAGGAAGTGCCGCCTTATCCTGAAAATAGGATAGATTTTTTTTTTAAACCTGAGAAATTTTAAAATGCATGGACTAGATTTCGCTAAGAGGTTCTCAGACGCCCGGGGCTAAGTAAGTAGCACAAGATCAAGAGCTAGGACCCCTGTGTTCTGAGCCCTGTCCTACCACTGACTGGGTGATTTTAGGCCAATCACTCATTCTAACTAAGGCTCATTTTTGTTATGTTGTTGTTGTCTATTAACTCAAGAAGCAAGTCCAAATGAATTCTAAAATTTATCTCAGCTTATTTTAGCAGTGACCTTTGGATGCAAGAACCATACAGAGGGGCCTGGTATGTGGCTCAGTGGTAGAGTACTTGTCTACCTGTGAGGCCCTGGGTTTGATCCGAGGCATCACAAAAATAAACAATAAATACAGAGAATGGAACAACTATCAAAATAGCAGATAAACATCCTACTACCAGAAAAAGAGAGCCAATTTTGGCAGTGGTTTTCAAATAATAATGGTGTTCAGACTGAGGTAGGATAGAAGAAATATTAGGCAGAAAGGAGACATTGGGAAGAAAAATATAGATTCAAAATTTTGAAAGTTCATAATTTAACTCTACCGTATAGGGTGTGTTCAGTCAGGCAGAAGCCTTAAGGAGTCCACACCCTTAATCACAATGGCTCCTCTCCACACCTGAGATTCCTGAGAAACAAAGGGTCAATGAGGAGGACAAGGTCCTACACCAGCCAGCCGCCACTCACCAGTTGCCAGGGAAACATGAAGATTAAGAGGAAGTCGTGCCCTCCACTGTGCGACCCTATCTGCCCCCTCCTATAAAAGAACTGAGAAGACCGCAAAACTCTCTCTTGCTTGCTTGGATGGATGGGGGTGTGGATGTGCGCAGAGACACTCACTTTCCCCTTCTTGAGATGGCCCCCAACCTGTATTCCCACCTTTCTTGAATTAAGCCTTTGCCTTTTTCTGATGGCACGTGTTGAAATTCCTTTTCATCATGGAGGCCAAGGACCCACAGAATTATTGTGTCTTCCCATGACAAGACACTGGTGTCCTCTCGCCTGCTCCTCCTATGCACCCATTCACCAGCACCCCACAGTTTCTAACCATTCTTAATCTAGAAGAAGCCACAGCCAAATGTTCTTTGTCAACTCGGATGCAGACAGGATACCAGGGGGGCAGAATTTGTCTTTTGCTACTTTTGCTTCTGCCCCTCTCGCCCCTGCTCCTTCTCCACCCCCCTGTCCCCACAACTATACCATTAACTGAAATTGGTAAGAAATTGAGAAACCATCTCAAATGCAAATATAACTCTGGCTGGAACTCGACTTTATGTAAAGCCTCTGCAAAATCTTAGCATGGCCAACAGAGAGCAAGCAATTCCAGGCTAAGAAGGAAAACTCGGCTTTTATTTGCTGTGGGTGAACTCAAGCTTTCCCTTTATAACCTGTTTTGAAGGCTTGGATGTACATGGAAACTTCATGCCTTGCCCGCTAGCTAGCTGGGGAGGATGAAGCTTAAAGAGCAAGCCGGCATTGCAGCCCTTTATCCTTTGTATATAAACACCTCTTATTGAAAAGATAAATCTTTTTAGAGTACAAAGCCACTCAGGAAAGAAAATCCAAATGGGATGGAAATGGAAATTCACTAGGATGCACCAAAGAGAGCCCTAACCATTCGGAGAAAGTCAATTTACTTCTTGTTAATAGGCAGGAGACTCTGGCTCATTATTCTTAAGTACCTATGGGGCGTTAGACCTTATTTGGGACATAAAGGGTAACTTTGCATTACAAAGCTAAGTCTCTAGGGGACATTTAGGTGCTGCTAACTGCAAATGACAGCAACCTCCTCTTGTTTTTTATTTTTCTTTTGAGTTGCAGAGCTGGGTCCAAACCATTTTAAAGTACAGAACTTTCGCTATCCCCAAAGCATCTAATTTGCCAATAGAGACATTTCCATAAGAGCAGTTTTCCCCCCTCCCAGATAAGAAGTCTCTTCAATTAAGAGAAATTCCATGGGCCTTTTTTTTTTTTACCATTTTAATCCACTTATCCTGGGTTTACATTCTGTGTATATTATTGATCATAATTTAAAAATTTTTTCACCAAATGAAGATTTTTGAAATGGCTCATATGGAAGCAGCTCCTATTTTTCTCTACAGGAGGGGCTGGGGCGGCCATCTGGTGGAAGAGGTCCCAGGAGCTGTACCCGCATAGCAGTTTACATATGATTGAATATGTCCAGCGTTCATATCCAGGAGGGGGCAGTTTATGAAAATTATGCCTCTCTGCCTTAAATCAACATGGTCAGCCCTCTGATCTCAGGCAGAATCACACTTTAAACCACTTCTGCTAGGCGGGAGTCTAGTTTCCACACAGGAATATAACCACCTATGTGTTACTTGGTTGAAACTGGCCAGGTGGTCACTTTTTTTTTTCATTCTTCACATAACGTAGTTTCTCAGTGAAATAGTGATATTCTGTAAGTATTCTTTCTGTCTCTTGATTTTGAAAAGACAAAGAGAACAACAGATGCCCGTTTTTAGCATGACCTATTTCTGCAGCTTAGAACTCGGGTGGGATTTAAAGGTTACGAGATTCACTTAGAACAAAAGAGAGGTGGACGGCACTCGTTTTCAGTAAGTTTTAGGAATAACAGAAAAAATAAAAATGCCACTGTATCAGGGCTGCCCTCTTTCTCACGTAATCTAAATGGCCATTATAATTAATACTCATCAGGCAGTAGTCCTAAACAGTTTCAAAATTGTCACTTCTTTTGATTTTCTATCTCCACTTTTAGCAAAGATCTAAAGGAATAAAATAGGATTATAGCAACGCAGCGTCTGTGTTTGCTGACTACCTGGTGACCAGGAAAGGGGCGGGCCCGTATAAAGATCTCAAGCCTTTCCTAGGGGTTGTTGGTACGGAATGGAACCCAGCCGGCTGTCAGTCGCTGGGGACCGGGCAGAGTCCGCCTGCTCATCCCCTCCTTTCTCCCCTGCAACTTCCCAGCGTCGGTCGACTGGGCTCCGGGAACCAGGCTCCCCATCCCAATCGGTCCTGGCTGCACCCGATCCTCCTCAAGCCTCAGGACCCACCTACCTTCCAAGCTGACAGGAGGCTCGCTAGCGGGAGGGCGAGAAGGATGCGCGGTCCCTGCTCTTCAGCATCTCCCTTCTGGAGCACTTACAGGAGATACAGATTCGCCTCCATTTTCTGGTCACATGATCCCGGCACGTCTAAATAAGGGTGATCACCTGCCTCCCAGATCCCCGGGGCGCGGCAGGCTGGGCTGGGGGGCCCAGCGGGGGCTGCACAGAGTTTTATTTGGGAATATAACACTCTCATCCGGGTGGCGGTGTCAGAAACGACACCTTGATTTTTATGTCAGCTCAGGAAAACTGCTGCCACAGCTCTTTCTGAGTGAGACTGAACGTGAACGGGCTCAAAATGCAGGTTGCAAGGGGTTTAGCTCCCCTGAGACCTCTTACACACACACACACACACACACACACACACACACACACAACATGTCGCTTCACACCACACCCACAGAAGAGGGCCATGTGGCTATTTTCACTTAATGAGCAATGTTTAAGATAATAATAAAATGGACCATGGAAGTATACAGCAGGTACATAAAGAAGTCCAACTGAAGGTTCTAGAAAAAGTTAGGAGACTTGTCCAAGATCCAGACAGCTTTGGCTGTCAGGAGGCAGAGGCATGTGAAGGTTCAGCATGTGAACCCTGGAGACAGAGGCTCGAATTTCTACCAGTTGTTTGCAAGTTTTGACTAAATAACATGGTGCCTCAGACTGCTCCTTCACAAAACCAGATAGAAATAATACTGTTGATTTAAAATTATAACATATGTAAAGAGTCTGGGTTTTAAAAAATCTTGCAAAAAATCCGTGCTACTAATATTATTACTAATTCTAAGAATGCCAGCAGAAATACCGACTTAAGAAAAATATAATATTAAAGAAATTTTACATAACAGAAAGTTTTAGCCAACCTCTAAATAAATTTTAGAAATTAAAAATTTTCACAAAATTTTACGCTTTATATATTAATTTGTGTCATCTTCAAAGGAAAAATATATCATCTGATAAACCAAAGACTTCTGGTCATAATCAGGCAAAAAAAAAAGTCAATCTAAAAAGTAACTAGAAATCACATGTTGCATGATTTTTTTCATTTTATTTATTCATTTTTGGCACTGGGGATTGAACCTGGGGGGTATTCTACTTCTAAGCTACACCCCAGCCCTTTTTATTCTGAAACAAAGTCTCGCTAAGTTGCTGAGGCTGGCCCTGAACCTGCGATCCTCCTGTCTCAGCCTCCCAAGTACTGGGATGACAGACATGCAACACCACACCCAAGGGTCCTTTTCATTTTAAGTAGGGGACATTTGGGGAGACGTAGGGACTATGATAGAAGAGGAAGATGGGGCACTTTTAGGTAATCTCCAAATGATCTAACGCTAAGGGAATGAGAAAGTGAATTACTCAGCAGAGGATGGGACATGGCTAAATAGGATAGCATCGATTCTTCAGTAAAGAACATCAAATGTCCTCCCTGTACCAACTGGGGAGGGACAGTGAGAAAGGGAGAATAAGAAGTGAATTTTTTATCTTTATTTAAATTAAAAGTTTACACAATTCTTTAGAATTATGAGTAGTTATTAAATAATTTCTCTGGTGCCATATATCTTGCAGCTATAGAGGAGACTAGGTGGGGGCCACCAGGAGGATATCACTGTGCAGGGTCACTGGTTGGCAGAAGTTCGGCAAAAGTATAGGTGGATTTCCCACATTCAAGGTGAGCCAAGAAGCATCATGGGAAAAAAGACAGCTTCAGAGCGGGTTGATTCCTGGAAATGTCTCTTCCTGCAGTAAAGGCTAAAAAATAGAGGCCTCTTCTTCATGGAGTGGTGGATCATGAAAGGGGTTTCCCTCCCCAGGTAGAAAGACAGCAATTGAAGACTACAGAAGAAGAGATAAGTATGGGTAGAAAAGACACTGTAGCTAATTCTGTTTTAAATTAATATCTGTTTTAAAAGTTAGCAGTTGATATGGGAAGTGATTAAGTTATTGTCATCAGTCCAATCACAGATACCTCAAAAATGTTTAGTAATACTTCATTAAATAAAAACGTGGGGCATTGGCTATCGCCAATGATACTGCCTTTCATCTTGCAGGATATTCTCCCAGATTGTGCCTGGGCAAAATTGTCCTAATTCAGAGTCAACACTCAAGGAAATGTGATATTTTATTCCTATATGGAGGCATTTACAATTAGTTTTTTTTGTTTATTTGTTTGTTTTTTGCGGTAATGGGGATTGAACCCAGGGGCATTCTACCTCCAAGCTATACCACCAGCCCTATTTTATCCCTTATTTTGAAACAGGGTCTCACTAAGTTGCAGAGGGCCTCACAAGTTGCTGAGGCTGGCCGCAAACCTGCGATCCACCTGTCTCAGCCTCCCAAGTACTGGGATTACAAGCATGAGTCCCAAACCCAGCTACAATTAGCTTTTAAAATAAGAATTACTGCGTAAATGCAGTAAGTAGCATCTCAACTGTTATACTGGCAAAAAGGGCATAATAGATGTCAAATTCTCTTAATGGAGTTTTAGTTATTCTTGGAGAGCCTAATTAATACTTTCAAATGATTATTTAGTGAACTGAGGTTTAAAATAAAAGGGATTTTTAAAGATTATATATTGACAACATCTTGAGCTGATGGTATAAGAGATGACTAAGTCAAACAATTTTTCTCTGATAAGGAAAAAGGACATTCGAACTGAAGAGATTATAATAACCATGGGGTAGGTAACACCTCTATTTCTCCATGACATCAAATGAAATGAATAACAACTCTTAAAGTCATAAGAATTATAACAAACAGGAGAAGTATAGGAACACTAAAAATAGACAACTGTGGCCTCAGATTTCAGAGGAAGGGAAAAAGATGGATTTTGCCAATTTAGAAAAGAAAGATGTAGAGTGCTCCCAAACTAAATTTAGCACATCCCCCTTGGGAAAAGGGGCAGCAAACACCTGATATTTTCACAGCTTCATTACAAGCAAATTATGTTAGACAAAGTGCATTTCTTTCCCATTCATTCAATCAGGCATATTTGTGGGGCAACTAATAATAGTTGATAGGAGGCATTCTCTGCACCAGCACTACATGACGATAATGAAAAAGACAGATCAAACACCTGCATTCCTAGAGGTTATATTCTCATAGGTGAAGACAGATGAGACAACATCAATTAAACAAATAAATGAAAGATCTTTTCTGAGAGCAAACCAGTGGTAGGAAGACAGTAAGGCAGTGGACTAGAGCAGGGCTCTTATCTTTGGCACCAGGGACACCTGGGGCTGGACAATCCTGTGCTGTGGGGGGAGAGCTGGTGCACTGTAGCATGTCTAACAGCATCCTTGGTCTCTAAAAAGTTCTAAGACAGTATCTCCCACCCCAGTTGTGACAACTCGAATGTCTCCAGATATTGGCAATTATTCCCAGGGGGTGGGGGAGGGGGGCTGCAAAATTGTGGGTTCAGAACCTGCAGCTTGAACTCCTCCAAAGGGTAACCCAATGCTGGACTGACTTTTTGACAGCCTTTGTTCTGAAAGGACTCTCAGAGATCTCAGAAACAGATCTTCCAATGTACCAGAGGAAGAGTTAACTAAGCCTGGACATCACTATCCCAGTGTGCTGTCTAGAAGCTGAGGTTCTACCACCCCTGCTTCAATCAGCTGTTGGCCTCTGCAGCTCTACTCCCCTACCTTCTCCACCTGCTCTCCGCCAGCCTCCCTCACCCTCTGACTTCCACTTGACTTTGACCAATGAGGATGCTGGTGGGAGATGAAAGGGAGGACCAAGCAGGAGGGAAGGACAAGCACTTGCCTGGCTCCCTCCCTCAGAGAAAACCTCACGCTGGCAGTGGCCCTCATAATAGATCCCCAATCCTCTCACCTTGACCCTTTCTATCCTAAATTAATTTCTTTTCTTTCATGGGGACTGAACCCAGGAGTATTCTAGTTCAGAGCTACACCCCCAGATCTTTTATTTTTTATACTTTTATTGGTGCATTATAGTCTCACATAATAATGTAGTTCACAGTGATAGTGACATACATGCACACAGCACTTGGTGGGCTTTCCTCTGGGCCTTGCTAAGTTGCTGAGGGTCTCACTAAGTGCTGAGGCTGGCCTCAAACCTGTGATCCTCCCATTTCAGCCTCCCAAGTACTGGAATTATAAGCGTGTGCCACCATGCCCAGCTTTACCCTAAATTCTTGAAGTTCTTATTCTAGGTTCTGGTAATCACTCCTTCCCCTTATCCCGGAGAGGTAAGAATTATTATTACAGCTCTATTGCCACAATACCAGGGCCACTGCACTATTCCTTGTGGGTTTCTCACACTTTGCCTCCATCAAATCATTCCTTTATTAAATATCTCTTGAATTTTCCTAATCTTAATATGTCATCCATTTCTTCCTGTGTCCCTGATACACTAATACATCCTGCTTATGAGAGTCATGATTTCTTGTCATCCTCAAATACCATCAATTTTCATGGAGTTTTTTGTTTGTTTCCTGAAAAAAGCCTTGCCACTAATTCTGACATTTTAGGCTTCCAGCCAGAGATGCACCTTGGATTTTTCCTTAAAGGAGAATCTAACACAACACAAACGGTTCCTCCTCAACTTGGCACTCAGGGCCACCTCCTATAAAATCCCTCACTACAAAATACCACATCCATAAATATTTGGAAAACTTATATGAACATGGAGGGGCTTGGGTTTTCTCACTCCCTTTGGTCTCCAACCACCAGGGCTGGTCCCACAGGGACAGGGCGGAAGAGCCACTGGCATGGCGGTAGCTGTGGCACGAAATCTGTGTTCAGGCATTGCAGAGCTTAGTAGGCCACAAAATGTCTGAAGAGTCAGTGGCAAGTTCTGGTGCAGTCATTCTCAAAATATCGCCTTGGGAACTTTGACTATGAAATTTTATGTGCCTTTTAATGGGGCAATGGGAGAGAAGGAATAAAGTCATCAACCTAAATAAATTCCCCAAGAATGACTGTTTCAGAAGCTGTGCTTCCCTGACAAGCACTGGGCCAGAAGTGAGAATTCACGGGTGTAAATCTCGGCTTCACCACCTTCTCATTTCTGGATAACATAGCAGCTCACTTTGTTTCTTTGTTTGAGACAGGGTCTCACTATGTGGCCCAGGCTGGTCTTAAACTGTAGGTTCAAGCTAGTCTCCCACCTCAGCCTCCTGAGTAGCTGGGACTACAGGTTCTACTAACATGCTCAAGCAGACCATTTATTTATTTATTTATTTATTTATTTATTTATTTATTTATTTAGTGCTGTGGATTGAAACCAGGGGCATTCTACCTCTGAGTTACACCCCCAGCCCTATTTCATTTTTTATTTTGAAACAGGGTCTCACTAAGTTGCAGAGGACTTCACTAAGTAGCTGAGGCTGACCACAAACCTGCAATCCTCCTGTCTCAGCCTCCCAGGTACTGGGATTACAAGCATGTGCCACCACGCCCAATTTCAGATCATTTATTAAGACAGTTTGCTCATCGGGTTGGAAAATAAGAAGAGGAAAACTTGCTCTATCTCAAATGATAATTGGGTGGACCAAAGAAAACTATGCATTTGTTAATCTGCAAACACTTATTGAAAGTCTGCTCTGGGTAGGTCTGGAAAGAAATGAAGGGATGGGGGGGGGCAAAGAGAGAGGAAGGAAGGAAGGAAGGAACTAAATTACAAATTTAAAGGACTTTTAATGAGACTAAATTATCACCACCAATTCACCAAACATAACACACCAAATGATCAACTAAAATTACAAAAATAAATTAACACAGAGTAAGTGCCAAGTTTGGTATTCCATGTTTGGTTCAGAGAAAAGCAAAAAACAGTGAATCAACATGGAGAAGCTGGAGTGTATAGAATATCAACTTATCTCTGAGCAAGGGCAAATGTTTGGAACTGGGACATAACCTATCGGAACAACAAGACTCAGAAAGGGTCCTCTGTGCTCAAACAGCTGGATTCTTCTCAGAGTTCCCATTATCCAACATTAAGAAAAAGAGTTTAGAGATTATTTCTTTATCTGTTTTTCACTTTTGACATCCTGTGGATAAGAGACCCAATGCACTAACTCCCCAAATGTCAGTCACAGACAGAAAAAGCCTGATATCTGAAGATCTCATGAAAACCAAAAAAAAAGGTCTAATGGTGTCACTCACAGGGGAAAAGAGGAATTCTCTTCCATAGTTTCATCAGACAGGAAGAAAAGTATAAAATTACTAATTTTAAAAGATAGAATGCATACAGTTCATGATAGATTGGGTAGTGTATGACATGTATTGTATTTGAAGGTCATTTTTATTTTAGGGAGTCTTCAATACTGCATTTCACAGAGCTAGGAAGCAAGGTATATCTTCACAAATATGTGGGTCAGGTTACTTCTAAATACTCCATTTCAAAGGTCTATGTGATGGGCTATGGATGAAGCTCAGTGGTAGAACCCTTGCCTAGCATGCCCAAGGCCCCAGGTTTAATTCATAGCACTACACACACACACACACACACACACACACACACACACACACACAATGTAGATGTGACATAACCTCCCCATTCCTTGCACCCCCTGCTGGGGCATATATCTCTAAGAGATTAGACAAAAAGTATTATCAGTTTTCTCAGACCTCATGGAAATTATTTCTTCTCATCACCTCCCACAGCTATTTCCTTGCCTCACACCTATGGGAAGCCAATATATTTGTATATTGGTTGTCACCGTTTTATATAATTTTATATAATTCACAATTTTATATCATTTAGATGATTTCATATGATTTGGATAAGTGTAAATTTTTTTAATGGTTTGATGCTTACCTAGAATATAGTTGGGGCTTTTGACTGTCACCTGTGGTGGTTAATGCTATCTGTCAACTTGGGGAGACTATGGTCTCGAGTTATTTGGGCAAACACCAGGCTAGATGTTGCTTGCGGTTAAGGTACTTTGTAGAAGTGATTAGCATTGAAGTCAACAGATTCCGAGTAAAGAAAATTACACTCCATAATGCGGATGGGCCTCCTTCAATCAGTGGAAAGCCTCAAGAGAGAAGTCTGAAGTCTCCTTAAGAAAAAAAGTCTACTCAAGACAGCAACATAGACACACCTGCCTGAGTTTTCAGCCTGTGGCCCTTAGAATCTGGACTTCGCTCAGCATTGACTGACACCTGTTTGAGTTTCTCGGTTGTTGGCCTGCTCTCCAGAGTTTGGATTTGCCAGTGTTATAATCACATAAGTCTATTCTCATTCATTATCATTCTCTCTCTCTCTCTCTCATACGATACACACATACACACATATCAACAATAGGATATATATATATATATATATATCCTAGGGTGTATGTGTGTGTATATATGTGTGTGTATGTATAGCATGCATATACACACAATAGGGTATATATATGTATCCTAGGGTGTATGTGTGTGTATATATATGTGTGTGTATGTATAGCATGCATATACACACAATAGGGTATATATATCCTATTGTTTCTGTATTCTGGAAAATGCTAAAGAATGCATGACACACTTGTCCCATGTTTTACACATCATTCCTCTGACCATGCCTTGTGTCTGCATTTTAAGCAAGGCTGGTGTGCTGAAGACTACTCTACAGATGTGCTTGTGACCACATAGGAAACATCAGGCACATCCATCGTTGTCCCAGGGAACTAGCATTTCATCCTCTGCTGGCTTCTTCTTTGCCTTTCCAAATTACAATCTTCCTTCAATGCCCATCTGCACTTGTTCCTCTCAAACACATTATGACTTCCGTGAGCCCTTCTGTTTCACAGGCCCTTCCTTAAAATTAATATATATATATATATATATATATATATACATATATATATGTATATATATATGTATGTATATGGCAACTCTTTTAGTACAAAGACAAATATAATACCCACAGGAGTATAACCATCCATTTCTTTTGACTTTAAACAAAAGTGAAACATTCTCATGAACCTTTAAAGTATAGTGGGCCCTGAGCACCCTGCCTCATGATAGATAATAAACCAGCCCTGGTATCTGATCCATACAGGTGCCCTAAACAGACGTCGCTCCTCTTATCATTCCCTCCCTTGTATAATCTTACCACTCACCGTGCACATAGAGTGCTTAGTAGCTCTGGATAGCAAATACCCAAAATTGGTAGCTACTTTATATTTAAACTGACATGTGTCATAAATTATCTTGACTATTATCAATCTTTTCATATACTCTGACTCCTTTATTAAACTGTAAACTCCAAGGCTAGGAGTATGATTTAGAACCGTAGTTCTCAAACTTCAGTGTGCATCTGAATTTCTAGAACTGCTGAAGCAGAGCTGGAGAGGCCCAGTGCTAGAATTCCTGGTAAGGAGGGAGGACTAAGGTGGAGTCAATCATACATCTTCCTTCCTTCCTTCTTTCCTTCCTTCCTTCCTTCCTTCCTTCCTTCCTTCCTTCCTTTTCTTTTTTTTTTTTTTGCGGTACCAGGGATTGAACCCAGGGGCGTTCTACCTCCGCACTACACCCCTGGCCCTATTTTTTATTCTTT